>BMAW01048214.1:268172-364632 GCA_019974015.1 Nephila pilipes
TATATATATATATATATATATATATATATATATATATATATATATATCCACATATTTGTGTATAAAAGCTGTGCTAAAAAAGATTGAAAATGTTGTATCATAATACTACTTGGAAACAAACAAAATATGGTTTCTTTCCTGCCAATTTCAAATTAAATGGTTGCCAACATTGTTAGATATTGAGTGATAGATTGATTGTTAACGCATCACACTTAAAAACAACATGAGGGCTATTTATGACAGACATCGTATTTTTGAATACCAGTCCAACGGCGAAGGAAACGCCTGAACTAGCATCCCACTCTTCTAACTTCCACACTATCCTAATGCAAGAACTTGGAATCCAGGCAGATTTAACGTACATTAGATCCATGCAAAATACGCATAAACATACATCTGAGCTCGGGACAATATTCTCCCATCTAATCGTGGCTTTCCGCTTTGTGGCCGTAGAGAGCTCAGTCAGTATGAAAATCTACATTTGCGCACATCTATTTAATAGTACAATGGTCAAAATTGACAGATTTTTTTCGTGTCTTTTCAGCTCAAATTACAAATTATAATTTTTAAAAATTATAAAATTATTATGCAAAATATTCTTAAACTTACAATTGAAACTACTGTCTGTTTAAATAATTCAGAGATTAAAAACCCATATATAAGTATAATTAGTTGATAAAAAAAGTCATGAATGGTAATGCATAAAGCCGTTCAGAAGGAATAAAATATCAGCGAATATACTATAATCGAAACTGAATTCTCATCACTCAAGCAGTTCTTTCATTAGATATGTATAAAGTACGTAAATACTTGAGAGGAAATAAAGCGGTGTACAAAAATATCGTTAGGAATCTTTCTATTATTTTTTTTTACTGGATCTTTGTTATTTAAATTAAGTTTGCAATTAAATTTCTCAGATTAAAACTTGGTAAAGACGAAGTAATCTAGTTGAAATGTAGAGATTACTTCTCATCCTACAGCACATGGATATTGACATGGCGTAGTTATATATAGTTCAAATGTCAATCTTGTCATCTTATCGTTGTTTAAAATTAAGTGGCAGTGGTTAGAGGACCTTTTGTCATGCTGATAAAGGCTTCCGATAAGCAATCATGCTACATAAATACACGAAGAAAAGCTTAGCATTTTATCTAAGTTCACGTGTTACAAAATGTGTGGCTTAAGACTAAAATGAATTCCAATTGTCTTTTTAGAATATGATATACTCCATTTCTATCAGCGTACAGGTAAAATTCCAAGCATTTAGAATATGAGCGTATTTTTAACTGAACTGAAATACTTCCAGAATTAGATGAATCACGCACTTACAAAGCAGAATAAAAATGTAAGAATATAAATTAAAAGCCCGCGGCTTAGGAAGCATAAGGAAAGTAAACCAAGTGAAACAGAATAACATAAATTATTTTAACTGAAGTAGAAAAAAAAATGCAACCAAGAACATAATCGGATACAGTGAAAATTTAAAAAAGTTACAAAAATAGACAGTGATTTATTACGTAACTAATTGTGGTATCCAAATTTTGGAAAGTTATATTTTGCCCAAGTCTTTATATATCAATAATTATAAGTGAAAAAGCTATTGCATTCATGTCAAGTGTTGTGCTACTAACTTACGTAATTGACACTGTAACGTCCGTCTTTTCTCATTTAATTCCACGGACCTCTAAAAGTCTAATTAAATAGTCAACAAGTTTAAAGATCCAATTGAAGAGACATAAGAAAAAGAACAACATAGTCTGTTATCTAACAATACATAATATACAAGATAGCTCTATTTCCAGTAAATATTTCCAAAGATTTCATGAGAACGGACGACTCCACAAACACTGTTAAGAATAATAACAACTATTTTAGTAAGAAAAACGCACCTCTCAATAACTTGCCCCGCAATGTTAAACGTGACAAACACTACTCTTTAATTCGTGCAAGTATAATCTATCTTTCTAAAATCAATTTAAGAAAAATGAACTGCTGTAAATAGCAATGTGGTATCCGTTGATTCAACGCAACCTTCCTAACCAGAGCTATTGATTGATTTGTATTAAAGTCGTATTCAGAAGAAACACGAGGACTATGAATGACGAACCGCGTAATCTGAGCGTCCACACCACGCCACAGGAGAACTTAGGATCTCGACAGATTTAACATGAATCAGTCCCGCTACATAGTGGATCTTTTGTGATATCAAGACTCATATGAGTTCATGTTAAAGAAGCAACTAAGATCTAACTTCACAAAACGAAATCCTAATATTCACTAGACTACCAACCACCACCTTACCCTAGCGAAAGAAAAGTAGAATCGAAGGAACAAAATGCATTTATTTTAAAGAAGCAGCAAACCTCGCAAAATGAAATGCTAACATCTAAAAACAACAGTCCTAAAGGAAATTCTTACTAAACTCTCATTTTCTTTTTTATACATAAATGTACAACGGAAACAACCCAAACCATTGATCAATCGCCAAAGAAATCAATTTCTGGATTATGATGGGGAAATGGCATGTTGACAACTCACAGACCATCTTTTACTCTGAGTTCCTTCTGACCATCAAATCACGTACTGACTGGGCGACTCGTACGTGATCGGGACCGAAACTATTGACTCATCCCTCAGTTGCTATGAGTGTGTTCGCGTCCCTTATTTATTGTGTTTCACTTCCTTAGTGGATTGGGAAAGAAACCAATCCGTGTTAGAGAAATATTCGGCAACGTGAGTTTCAGACGTAGGTGAGAAAAGTCTATCGCAGTAAGTTATTTAACGTTTGGAAACATTTGTTCTAGGTGGGTTTTATAATTTAGCCTTTCTTTAGCCCCCCCCTTTTTTTTTATCGATTCTGGTTTGTATTTCAAAGTTGCGGATAGTAGTGGTGTGAGTAAGTAACATCTTAATGTTATTTGGAAAAGTGGGGCTTTGTTGAAATATAACTAGGTAACAATATGTAGCAAAGGAACGTGATATCTATTATTAAGCATTTCTGGAAGTTTATTATAAATAAAGGGAAAAGTTACTTGTATGATAAAAAGTAGTGTTTAGTAATTTATGTGATTCTTTTTAATAAAAGACATTTGATGTTAGATACCGAGTTAAAATGAAAGATTTTTTAAGAATTTAATAATTTCAAGTTTTTATGTAAGGAGTACATTTTTAAATGCATATTTTTTTCATAAACGATAGTAAAATATTGTGTTTTGTATGATGCCCCGATACAATTATTAATTATAAATTTTTATTTTAATAAATAAATCATTCTAAGCTTTTTAAATAGAGATTAAAATTTACTCTTAAATATTAATTAAAATTAAATCTCCTTCGAAAGTGATTTAAAAATAAACTTCAAGTTAAAATTAGAAAAATAAAAAAGAAGAATATATATATATATATATATATATATATAACAGTCTTGTAATTGTCACTAATGACACAATATTAGGATAATATTTGTCTTGATTAGTATTTCTGATTAACGGATGTTTTCCCCTTAAGACTAAAATGGTGCTATTTTTTTAAAAAAAAAAATGGAGACAGTAATATTAAAATCATTTAATGATTTGTTTTCAAATCATAATTTGAAATTTATTTTCTGAAGTAAAAAAAGTCAATCTGGTAAGCCATTAATTTTTAAATTTCAAAAGCAAAATTGAATTCTGAAGTTTTTTAGTTTTATGGCTTACCATAAAATTTTTATTTGTTTGCACCTCCTAGCTGAATAGAAGTTTACAATTTATAATTTAGATGAAAAATATTTATTTAATAACATAACACATTTGTATTTTTTCACTTTTGGAACTATTATTTCAAAAGTAGAAGAATTAAGTTAGACTCGTCATATTTCTTTCCCTGTTATTTAGTTACTTTCGAATATAAAAATGATGTTTTTGAGTCCATGCAGAGGGTGATCTACGCTTACTGCAATAAAAAATATCTATAGAAATCAAATACCTATTAACAATCTATACCCTTTAAAATTTAAAAAAATAAATTAGATTTGTTTCCCTTTAGAGCGGTAGACAAGGACCGAAAATGATGGATTACCATGCAAGTCCACCTCCACCCAGGATACGAGGGCATCGTCAATAGCTTCGTTATCGACATGGCATTCGATTTTGGCTCCCAGGTCGTCCCTCTCCAGAGTCATCTTGACTGTGGACGTCACGCTGGACGCGCCGTTTTTCTCCAGGCGCGCCCGACTCTCCGAATCCAACTCTTCGTCACCCTGAAAAATAAATTCATTTGCTTCAAAACAAAAACGCAATTGTTTCGCTTTAATGAGTTATGTACTGTCAACTAAAATCAGGCATAGCTATAACGGAAACTCAAAAGTAACACCGGTAAAAAATGAGTTTTTAAACACGGATTTTCTTTCAAATTTCTCATTTTTCGTAATATAGTTTTTTATACCTTAAATTTTAAGTATTATTCACCTGTCTTGAAGATAGAGAGCAATGTCACAAACATGAGTTTATGCTTCCATGTAACGCTTCGCTTTTTAAGAAAAATATTTTTTATAGAGAGTTTAAGTAAAAGAGAGTTTAAGCATTTGACTCATTCACCTTGGCGACGGATTTGACGACAAGAAACGGCATAAAATTTAAACCTTTAAATAATTAGTTTTAATCATTAACTTTTTATTAATTATAATTATTGTATCACCCTCCAGAACAATCATGTATACAAAATTTCAGCTCAATTGAGCTCTTTAAAATGTAAGAAAAAAGCTTCAAAATTTTTACCCTGACATTCAATGTGATTAGAAGAAAACCCAACAAGAATATGTTAGGAATGGGATAGCTCAATATAGCACAGTCAAGTGCTTTTCAAGTCTATGAGTATGAAGTTCATTGTATCCTCCCCCCCCAAATAAATAAATATTTGAGCATAACCTTTCCAGTCCCTGAGATTGACTTTGGAGCAGATTCATCGGGATCAAATCATTATTTTTTTTTATTCTCGCTTGAACCAAGTCTCATTAACTGTTTTAATTCAACACGGCAGTTACGAAATTCCGATTTGGCAGAAAATGTTATTAACCAAATTAAAATTTTCTAATCAAAACTAACTCATAAATCAATCCCAAATTTGTCTTAACGTCATTTCACAGATACAGAAGTACACAATACTAACATCAACTTGCTTTAGAAACACCACCTGTTGTCAAAACAGGTACTTAAGGGGACTCCCTACCACTTGTACAATAATACATATATACACTGTGTTAGTCGCTCACTCGAGATATTTTTCCTAACCTGTAAAAAATGTAAAATTGCTACTAAAACTAGCTTATTTCAGAGTATAAATAAGATATTTTTATATTTGGTTGCATTACTACTCACAATTTGTTTTACACCATGTGCTATTGAAATTTACATTGTCTTATTCTGTTTTTATCTTATTTTGTATTATTGTTTCTTTTTTTCAGTGGTTACAGGTTTAATAATAAGTTATTCGATACATTGATATCTATTTTAATTATATCAATTACAATTACAAACTTAACTTAGTTAATTTACTAATGGAACTATAGCATTAGTTACATTTTGCTTACTCATTATCGACTTACATCATATTAAGACATATTTGTAGAAATTTAATATAATTATTTTTTTCATTTCAAAACGTGTAGTAAAAAATTATTTCCTTAAAATATTTTATAGTATCAAGTTTAAAAGATAACGAAACTTACAGTACCTTAAAATCTTAACAATGGTCCGTTCGATAATAAACCTTCCTTTTACAACGTGATTTGAAAAATATCCTTTCTTTTATAAAACAATGAACCTCGGCGTTTATGTATTCATTTCATTCGTGAATTACTTGCTACATATAATATTTCTGTTTTTATACATATAAGATTATAAAATCTAGTTTATATTCATAGACTGCTACTTTTTTCATTTCAAGCTGGTAGGGGGCATTATTCGAACATTTTTAAAGTAAATAATTTCTTAGGTATATAAATTTGTTTAGACGACATATATTATTTAATTTTCCCTTAAATTATAAATTTTCTGGTTTAAAAAGAAGGTAGGTGGTATTTTTGGAATATGGTGAACTATAAATATAATATATATGAATATGGCACTCACTTTAAACCAGGAAACTTCGGGAGTCGGCTTTCCACCAAACGTTTCGCACTCCAAATTGAGGACGGCCCCTTCATAAAAGGGACCGACAATGGAGCCATTGATGGACATTTTGCCATCCTTTTCAATGCTCGGAACGCTTGGAGGAGCTGCAAATAAAAAATAAAATTTGATTATTTAAAACAAAAATAACAAAATTAGAAATTACTTAAACGGATCTAATTCATCATTTTTTAAAGAAAATATTCAGTTTCTTTGAAAATTTGACACAAAATTGCAAGTGCAGAGTTCTTGTGTTTCTCAGAAAATTAGACCAAATATTCTACCAAATTTACCCTGGAAAACGAACCGAGACTTATTTTTAGGGCACATCTTGCTTTTTAAAAGTAATAGACTTAGCTATTATTCATGTCTAAAAATTTATCTATATTCATATATTCTATACGCGTTCTACACGCTTTATTTAAGTCATATTGTATTCTATTAATATATTAACGTGGTATTCACTCAATTTTATTTAATTAATAGAATAAATTCCGTATTGTACTCAATTACGTAAAAATGTATTAAATTTGTAAATTCAATAATTATATCAGATATAACAGCTTAAGTATCAATCCGATTATTTTCATTGAAGCTAACATTTATAATTAATGCAGTACTTTTATGAATATCTTGAAAAAATATTACTTATATGTATTAAAAGTCTATATATAGATTCTACCTTCCGGAAAACACAAAAAGAACACTACTAAATGTTGATGTAGGGTATGCAGGGTATGTTTTTGATGTATTCATTAAAATATAAATTTATTGCTTTTAACAATATAACTGTCATATTGTTTCTTAATATATATATATATATATATATATATATATATATATATATATATATAAACCGTCAGTATAAATGCTAATTCATATGATTAACCTGTTTGGACATTTTATATGTGGAAACAGATAAAATGTCTGTATATGTCACGCTTCAATTTTCAAATTAGTACATTTCACAATATACTTAATACATGGTATATGCATTCTATCTGTACATGTTGGATCACAGATTTGAAAAATTTATACCACAGAAACGTAATATAATTTTAGGAAAGGTCATTCATAAACATGTGTACAGTCTTAAGCAATTTGAGACCTATGTGTGGTAGAACAGAATTCTCTAATACAGTTAAGATAATAAACTATATAAAAATATAAATAATAAAAACAAAATAAAATAACTAATTAAGAAATAATTTCTTCAGACTTAAATTTCTTAACACACAACTTTTTTTTATCATAAGCGTTTCAAACTATTTCTCAAGGGAAAGTTTGTAAATAAGTTTAGAAATATTAGACAAAATTTTGTTCATATTAGCTTTGAAATGACGTAATTTCATTTTTACTTACCAAAACTGTAATGTAATAATTGAGATTTCCTATTCTTAGAAAATATCAATATAATTTTAATAACAAATTCACAATGAGTATCTGAACATTAAATCTGTAACGCATACTGTAAATGAATCTCATCTTTCTTTGACGAATACTAGGATAGATTTCGATTGAATATCTTTTTTCATCTAAAGAACAAATTATTTCACTAAGAACTTCGAAGAGTATTTTTAATTTTTATTTAATAAAGCAGTTTGATAATGAATACACATCAAAGAAAATTAATTAACAGTATAGAAATAGCACATATTTAAACATCTTATTCCAAAATTGATTATAATAATGGAAAATTTTAAAAAGAATATGGTATTGGAAATATTAAATGCAAAACAACCTTTTCATTCATATTCTTATGTTCTTTTCCTTTTTCCACAAAAATATTTCAAATAATATTATAATTATTTTTTCAAAAAAAGATTTCAATTCTTCATTTCAGGTAGTTCCGGTTCATTACATTAATACGTCTTTTAATGGAAACTCACATGAAGAAACAACAAATTCTTATGTTTTACACACCTACTCAATAAAATGAAGGACGTAAAACTAAGACATCTACCCATATCAACAAACCCCACTATTCTAATTAAAAACTTCCTATTTATAACTTAATACATTGAAACATGGATATAAATTAGATTTTTACGAGATGAGTACTTTCTTTTGTTCAGTCTGTAACATAATCCGAGATGTTATAATTTAACGGGAGCTTTAAAAAGTTTCAGATATATTAACGTCAGTATTCATTAAACACTCTCAAAGCAGGAAAAATGCAGAAGATTATGACTTTTTTTTTCTTCCGAAAGAATCTGAACAAGTAAATTAGATTCCCGTCAGAGCTGCCACACCCCAATTTGCGTATCAAATAAGAGAATTATTTTATTAAAAGGTCGAAAGTTTTACGGCCAAATCTCACAAAAGTTGTAGGGACATGAAAGTGATCCTTAAAACTGTCGGCAGGGAAGAAAAATTGAAAGAGGACAAAGGAATAACAATTGGTTACCAGGGCGACCCACACCGCTCATCACCGCTCAGCAACGATTTCAAAAAGTACATCGTAAAATGGGATTTATGATGGAATATTTAAATGTGTAGATAAATCTAATGTTGAAGCTCTTTTTGATGCATTGCCAAAGTAAAGCTTAAAAATACCATCCAGTGAAAGAGAAATTTTTTTTTTTTTTGATACGATACATACCTCAAGAGTCATCTTATTTTTTTACATTCATAAACAGTACTTTTAACAATGAAATTCAGTCTTTCAAAAGAATTGTGTGTTTTTAATTCTGTAATAGTTTATGAAACAATACAATCTCTGGTAATTTACAAATAATTTAAAGTAAACTTTAATAATTTTAAATTTATATAAAAAGTTTAAATAATGGAAAAACTTTATTCTGCGTAAAATTTTAAAGGAGCGGTATATTTAAGCTTACAAAAAATTATAAAAGAAAAAGTACACAGAATGTAATAATAATGGTACATTTTTAATTTATATTATTTCCATAATGAATGATTAAACTGCAGTTAATAAGATGAAAAATAATTTATCTTTAGTCTGAACGTATATTTCTGAAAATTAACTAAAACTATTTTTATTTTCAATTTGTTTTAATTTGTAGAAATTCTGATTTTTGTGCGGATAACACAGACTAGTTTTAAAAATATTGAGTGAAGAAAGTGTTTCAATCTTAAGTTCAAGTTACTGATTATTTAACTTTTATTATTTAGATGCCTGAATACCAAGTACGTTGTTAAAAATAATTGGTATCCTATATAGATTAACCTATATTGGTATCCTATATAAATTATCCTATATTTGTATCCTATATAGATTATCCTATATTTTTATCCTATACAGAAACAATAATTGGTATTCTATATAGATTTACATTATTAATGGGAAGTAAAATGATGTATAAATACAGCTAGTAAAAATAAATGAAGAATATTTTTCAAAATAAATTTTACTTGTCTCCAAATATTTCGATAAGTCGATAATTTTCCTTATCCTTCTCAGTTACTCAATATATACTAATGTCTTGCAGTGAACACTTAACTAGAGCAAAACTAAGTAAAAAAATAAGCAATTTTTAAAAATTAATTCTACTAAAATGGAAGATAACTTTACTTAAAATATTCATTTATCTAAGTTAAACAACTAATAACATATATTTATCCAGAATTCCTTAATCAATGTGAAGAATGAGTTCTCAATTATTTCAATTAAGAAGTTAGGTTTTCTTTTAGAAGAATTTTTTTTAAAAATGTTAAGAATCTGCTGAAAATCAACTAAACTGTACAATGAGTAAGGATCCTACTCGCATATACTACAAAAGATATATTGTGATTTCCACATTAATTAATAATTCACGGTAAATCAACACCAATAAAATTTTTCTATCGACATTTAGCGATAATATCTGTTTCCAATGATTTAAACATTAGTTTTAATTAATTTACATCCATAAATATATTTTCCAGAACAAAATTTTTAAAATGAAATTATTCCAGTCGGAATCAAATCCTCTAAATACAAAAGTTTGATTTCATAAATTAATATACTCAAATAGAAATATAATGAACGCTTTTTAAAGATTTCTATCATTTGCCCCATATTAACCCTAGTAAATATAATTGACAACATAAAACAGGTTTGAATCTTAAAAATAAAAATTCTGAAAAAATTCTAAGAAACATTAATGCCATTTATTAAGCAAGTCTTAAGACGCCCTGTTTGCAGAATTCCCATTCATAATTGCTGCTTTATTTCTTCTCCGTCTTTTTAGCCGCCGATGATCCTGTCAAAAAGGAGAGTTCATTAGCAGCTGGATTCCTTACGGTACATTGCAATGCTGCCGATGATTACGGAGACATTCTTTTCCACCAAGATCCAAATTAGAAAAATCGACAGCTCTCGGAGCAGACGAAAATCTTCCCAGATTCCCATCTTTTTCATTCTCTCTCTCTCTTCACTTCGCCTCGGCCGATAACCCACCCCTTCTACTTCCTCCTCCTACAAATAATTTAAATTCCTCTCCTTGGCACAATTACAACAATGAAATAAAAATAATGGCGTTTTGCTTCTATTCTGCATCTTTAATGAGGTAAGAGGGAAAAGAACGAAGATTTTACTCTGCGCGAAGGTTCGTAATTAGAGGGACCTTGTTCCTTTTTCGGAGCTAGGCATCGAGATATTTATCCTTAAAACATTTCCGTTACAACAGACAGTTATTGCCGTGGTAAAAACGTTGTAATGGTAGAACATTCACTGAGAAGGGAATGTGTGTGTTTTAAGGAAATCGAGAAGCTAAACAAAGAAGTTAAAATTTTATTCTGTTAAGCGTTTATGGGAAAGAAGCGAGATTTATGTTCCAGTGGAAATCTTAATTGATCCCAGAAAAGTGGAAAATTTGATGAAAATATTTTTGTTTTAAATTTGAATTTAACTAGTTCGCGGGCAGTAAAAATGTTAGCGAATTACAAAAATACACACATGATTTCTTATCAAACCAATCGTGATATCCAAATTTTCATAAGTTGCATTTTGCTGGAGGGCAAAAGATATATTTTAATCTTTTTATACATAACAAATTCTGTTGAATTCCCGTCAAGTGATGCATTTCTAATTTACGTAATGTACAAAATAGAGGAAACTTTTAAATACACACAGAAAAGGCAAAGCAAAATGAAAATACTTAACACATCAGTTAGGCAGGACATTGACGTTAATAAAATAGTAATAAAACTGAAAGCGTAATAATATGGTTTATAAATTTAAATATAACATCATTCATGTCATATGCATCGCAAATAAAATGAATGTTATATCATTCACTCTACGAAGGTCTTAGTAAAACTTACACTAATAAAACTCCGATCAATGAATAAATTTGAGAATTATATTTGGGTCAGACATAAAGTGATATACTATATGTTGAATTCATTGTTTATGAATATCTAGAGAAGGAGAGCTTGAAAATAAAAACCGAAAAAAAACTAATACAAGTATATAAAAAATTCCACTTTTCAAATGTTGTCCAAATAAATTAAATGAATGTCATAGGAATAAAATCAATATAGTTATTTAGCCAAAATATACTCAAATACCAAACAAAATCAAAATACTATTCGTTAGATTAAAGGGTATCCGATTAAAAATTAGTATTACTCATTCGAAAAATTATTACAGAAAATTAAGTGTATTGCGATGCATTTTTAAAAACTTATAAAAGTAAAAAATCGAAACGTATGCTCTATCAAACAGTTGAAAAAGAATTTTACAAAAAAATAATACGAAATTTTAGAATTATCTGAATAAAATAAGTTGTGCTGAGTTATAACTTCTTCTAAAAATATTTAAAAGGCTAAAGTGATAGGATTTATTAGTAACTCTGAATCAAAAGATCTGACAATGTTTCCAAATATTGTAACACAAGAAGAAATACACATTCCCCCTTAATATTTATTTTAAGGATGGTAATATTTAATTTCTTAACTTAGAATTTCTTTTCGAAACACTCTGGGTAAGTTTTTTTTAAGATTTTATCTTTCAAACTTGAATTTTTCTGTTAAAATGCAGAAGACAAAAAACGCAAAACTTTCTTTAAGAAACTTGAACACATATTCGCATGTATGATAGCTATAAAAATGATAAAGCTTAAGGTTTCAATGAAAAACAAGTAGTTCGAAAGAATTACGTGACGACTATCATGTCATTTGACTGGTATAATGCTGTAGGATATCAATACTTTTATTTATGCTACAACATCATAATCTTTTAAGTTCTGAGGCTGAATGAAAATATTTTTTTTTCTTTCATGAGATCGATTTTTTCTACAATTAGAACTTGCAATTTCTAAGATGTGGCTGCAGTAGTCTGGTGGTCATGACTGCTTACTTGCTGTCGGCGGTTCTCGTATGGTCGTAGGTTCGAGCCTTGATACAATTAAAGATCAGCCCTTTAACCTGAACTGGTGCACTTTTAATCTATGGTAACTCTCTAAGTTCCCATCTTACAAGGTGTGGAAGTTGGTAGAGGGAGGTGCTATGTCGAGTATCGTCCTCATCACTCAGTAAAATGCTCAAAATTACCAGGTCCGTTGCCAATAGCCCTAATGTTGCTTCTAGTGCGAAATTAATAAAACCAATAATAAGTTAAGCATGATATATTGTTATAGCTACGAGTTAGCTGAGAATCGTCTATAGTGGTCACTGTTTGTGAATTTGATTTCTGAACTCATATATGAGAGACAAAACGACTTTACTATGTATTGGTGTTTGCAAGATTTCTAAAATAGCATTAGAAAAGTTTGTTACTATTCCAAAAACAATGAGTTTTTAATAAATTTTAGTTTCATTATTTTTTCCTTAAATTCTGGCAATTGTATAAATTTTAGCTTAAAATAAATTATATTAAAAGTTTTCTTTTAATAACTTGAGGATGTGTTATAAAAATTAGCTACTTGATGTATTTCACCAGAAATTTAAGCGATTTTGAAATTAAAAAGAAACAACCAGAAAAAAAGAACTTTACTAATAGTTACTGAGTTTCATTAATTAAAAGAATAAATTAAGCAATATCGAGTTTCAAGTAATTAATAGAACAAATTTTAAAATACTCAGCTATGTTGCAAAATAATTAATTTTAAGTTATGAAAGAATTTCATTAAAAAAACTATTAAAAAAACCATTTAAAGCACAGAAAGAAAATTGAACTTTAAAACTGTTTTGGTGGTAAAAGAAGAAATTATGAAATATGAAAAAACAGTATTCGATTAGAAAAATGCGAAGATTGTAATATATAAAAAAAGAACTGTAAAATTCAAAATGCAGTGTATAAATATTGTATGACATATGGATAACAGAACTAATGGTGTATTAAAAAGTACGAAAGGTGTTTAAAAGACGCTCATATTATTAAGAAAATGTTGGAAAAAATAAAATATTTCTTTTCAAAATAATGTTAGGTATAGGTTAACATTTTTAGACAGTTATAATAAACTTACAAGAAGTTTATTTAATAAGCAAATCGAAAAACGTTTCCTGCTTCATTTAACAATCGAAATCGTTTATCAAAACTAAACTTTAACCATGTGCTACGTATTGTACAAGTTTTAATTTAAATTAATATTTTTCAATAAATATTAATCTCATACTAAGAAGTATATATAAGTCGTTTTTTCTTTATCGGGTATTAATTATATGGGGAATTAGGAATGGTTATTTAATAAAACTTGTCTCAAATTCAGTATCGATAAAGAAATGTAAGAAAATACAATACTAACTAATTTGTGTTCATTCTACCATGTTTTTAGAATAATATTGCATATGAAGCACTGAAGAAACTGAATTATTATCTATAAAATATTCAAGAAACTAAATTATTATGTATAAAATATTCAAGGAAATAAATTATTGCCAAAGAAATACTCAAGAAAATAAATTATTGCCAAAGAAATATTCAAGAAAATAAATTAATGAATATTTTCCTACATTCCTTATTTTTTCTTTAAATCAAATATAACTTCCTTTTAAATTAAACTACATTAAAATAATTTAAAATTAAAAAAAAAAACATTTTAACACTTCTGAATTCACAGAAGAATAAATTTATTCTTAAGCATGCACATTTTACAGTAATTGATATTTAAAATATAACAATAGTATGTGTAATTATTATCGCAAAACTACTTTCATGAATACTTTATAAATAACTGTAAGATTAGTTTTCCAAAGAAGCCTTTTTGGAAATTGTTTTTTAATTTTACGGTGACTTTTTTCAATAATTTCTCTGCCTGGAGAGAGAGTGAGAAAGCTTTGAATATTATTATATTCTACAGCTGCTAAGTAATTTAAGGAAATAATCAAAAACATTTCATAGTGAAGTCAAATAAATATTTTATAAATTACTTGTCAAATGTTAAAACAATCCGGTTTTTTTTAATTTTTTTCTGTTTAATAATGCATGAGTATGAAAGATACTACTTTCATACATTCAAAAGATAAGTTTTTATTATGAGAATACTAATAATTAAACAAATACTGAAACTGAATACACAAATTATCGGAGGTGTTTTCACTATCCTCATGAATTTATTGCATAGTAATTAAAAGATTAAATAACAAGAAATTAGCACGCATAAATGTTTTGCACGTTGTCTAGCTATTCAAAAATAACAGTTGTTTATACAATGCAGAATATATATATATATATATATATATATATATATCAAATCAAAATTGTTTGCTTCTTCAGAATGGAAATAAAAACATATTTGTACTAAAATATTCATGGCTACTAGGATAAAATTATGTTACAGACTAATTTTGAAATATTTAGTGATTGTTCCATTTAGCTCATTGTATATTATTTCAAAATTTATGGAAATGAATAACAGGCAATTCATTTGTCCAATAATATTTTATGCAAAATAATTTCTATCTCTTTGTAAAAGAGTAGCTTTCTTCTTCATCTTCGTAATATTGTTGTTAAAATCCGTGAAATATGATTTTGATAACCATTCTAACCTTACCGATTTAGTATAAACTTTGAAACTATGATTTTAACTAGTAAACAAAATGACTTCCAGTCCGTGAAATATTGTCGGATGTTTAGCTTCCTTTGTAACATTAGTAGACCGTAATTAACAAGCTAATCAATACTCGTATGTACAATGCATAGGAATACAACAGATGTGGTTAAACTTGCTGTCATATTTAAAATATTTGATGATATGTACTAGATTTTCTTTCATTTAAATGTATGAATAATATTATTTTAATAAAAATATTTATCATTATTGCAAATTTCATTCTGTATCCAAAATTATTTAATAGGTAATTAAAATTAAATTTTAGAAACAATTTACTACAAGTAAAAGAAGTTAAATTAATACGATTTTTAAATGGTTCCAAACGATGCAAAAATATTGAATTTTTTCCAGTTTTTGTTTCGTGGCTCATAAAGAGAATCCTTTTTATATTTCTAAATAATTTAAAATATATTAAACTAATAAAAAATGCAAACTAATAAAAATGTTTCATAGTAAAATGTTATATCTGATTAATTTTTAAATTAAAATACTTTATATATAATTTAAAATAAGAGATGAAACATATTTGAGCTTAAGTGCATATATAAATTTCTACGTTAATGCTACAGTTCCACATTCTTGGTTGAAATAAAATAACATTTTAACAATAAATAAATTACATAAATATTGAAATTACTGATCCTTAACATATTCAATCATTCTTTTTTGACAAGCATTAAATATTCAACTCTCACAGATCTTACAATTTGGTTCAAATTTATTATGCTGAATATATTTGCAATGACCTTCGATTACACTAACTATTACAGAATTAATGTCTTAAGTATTTCAAAAATAATTTCATTGTGTATAAGTCGGAATGGTTTTCAATGTTCATAGATTCTATATTTAGTAATAGCTCAAATATTTTATTTAAGAAATATAACTATATCATTAAATTAAATCATAATATTTTTTCGTATTTCTTATTGTTTTATTATTAATAATATTATTATTCAAACTCACAAACTTCAAAAGTACCTAACTGGATTATTTTGTATCTAAAATTGTTTATAATCTTTAAAATGAAAAAAAGGATTAAGTAAAGTCATATTCAATTCAAGTATCTAAAACGAAGGCAACAGATGTATGCATTTTTTAGAAGAATTTAACTAAAATACAAGGAAATGGAAATTTTCTTCCACAAATTCAGTCATTATATAACTCGAAAAATTGTGGCTTTGATAACCTAATGGTCATGGTCGTAGACTCTCGGTTAGAGGTTTTCGTTGAGTCGGGGGTTCGAACCTTGATACCACTAAGGAGCCGCCGTGTAGCCAGGGCTGATGCACATTATAAATTCGTCTGGTTCTCCCCCAAGAGTGGAGTAGAAGTTAGGAGAGGGGGTTGCAGCGTCACTTGACCGAATTTCAAAATTACAATGTCCGTCGCCAATAGCTCTCGTGTTGCTTCTAAAGCGACGTTAATCAAACCAAAATATCATGCAAAATGGAACTATTTAGTATTTGCAAATTAATTTTCGTTGCTTAAAATTCAAAATAATTTCCCCTTTTCGTGAATTCCACATTTGTGCAAAATTTAAAATTTTTCTCCCTTTTGAAGTAGAAATATATTATTAAATTGGAAAAAAAATTATGTATTTTTTATTGCTTTTTCTCGTTCAAACTCAAATTGAGTAACAAAAAAGTCTTTTAAATTCCTGAATTTTTAAAAGTTTAAAATCAGAAAAAAATGGAAATTTTATTGAATAAATTTCTTTTATTCTTAAAAATGAAAAAAAAAGTATTTATAATCATATACAATTCAAGTATCTAAGACAGAGATGTCAAATGTATGGATTTTTAGCATCATATTAAATTTTAAAAATTTAAAAAAAATAGAAATGTTCTTTCACAAATTTGATTATATTCCATTCCTGTAAAATTTAACTATTAAGAATTTGCAATTTTAATTTCGTTGTATCAAACTGTAAGCAGTTTCCAACTTTTCTTGAATTCTGAATTTACCAATATTTCAAATGTTTTGTATTTCAAAACAGAATGATATCAGTATAACAAGTTATAAAAATTTCTCGTATTTATCATAGTTACTTTTTTATTGTCTTACAAAAATGTCACCAAAAATTATTAGTTATTTTGAATTTGAAACCAATTATGATATTTAAAATGAAGAAAAATTAAAAGCAGAATCATATTCAATTTAAGTATTTAAGACAGAGATATCAAAAGTATGCAGTTCTATGGGAATTTAAATACATAAATTACAAGAAAAAGGAAATTTTCTACTGTAGATTTAATCATATCCCATTCCTGTAAAAAGGAACTAAGCAGAACTTGCAACCGACACAATTTGCTTCTTATGCTAAATAGATACAATGAATTCCCGATGCGTAAAATATAGTAAAAATAGAATATTTTAAAACACAAACAAAAACAATGTCTTAAGTCAATAGTTAACTAGAGAAAAAAGCACTCCTTAAATATTTTGAGTCTTTCTTTTTTTTTCCTAACCACAAACTGTTTACTTCGTTAACGAAATTATCTTCTAAGTCTCTTCTTTGTCGACGAAATTTCTCTTCTCTGAGTGGTCGAGGCAATTATGCCAATCCTTTGTCTGCCCTAATAGCTTGAGGAAAACTTTAGTCTTAGTCTCTGTTCTGTTTAATTGGTGTACTCTTTCTTCTTTTGTTGCGAGAAATTGAATAACAATAAAATTATATTCTTTTGTAGAAATTTTACGGTTAATTAAATAATGCTTTGTATATAGTTTCAAAAGAATATTTCAAATTTGTTCATACTTCCTTCACCAAAATGTTCAATCTTGTAACAATTTTCCGCTAACAGGAAGATACAAATGAGTGCTTATGCCTCAAAGAATTTTATTATGGTGTACACTATTAGTATCTTCTGTCAAGACGATTTGATACAACTAGATGCGAGGAGCTCAATTAGATATTTGACCTAAGAAGTACGAGTATCATCTCTGAAACTCAATGGATTTAAATAGTATTTATTAACGCAAGAACTTTTTAAAGAAATTCAAATGAACAAACGAAACCAACTGACGATCATACAGATAAAGAAATAAATTAATGAGAATCAGTTTCAGAAGATGAAAGTCAAGGTTGAAGCTGCTGTATAAATATATAAAATCAGAAGAACTAGAATTCACTTCTGTGCACTTGTTTTTTTCATATTTAGCTGGTCTTCTTCATCTTAACTACTGAATTGCTTGCAAAGTGGTAGCATTGCAAGACGAAGCACGTTTACGGTCCTGCGATCAACGTGTGTACTTTTCCAAAACATTTGCGTTGATGCAACAATGTACGATTTCATCAGTTACTTATTTGACATAAAGTGATATGAGGATTTACCTCACACTTCTTTTCATAGCAAAACAAGCAAATAATTAATTACTGATTGTAATTGTATACTTCGATATCTTTGATTTCTTAAACTAATATCTGTATAAAAAGTTATTGACTACAGATTGGGTGATTTCGATCCTATATCAGGTCACAAAAATAATATTTGCGTTGTACAATAGTCTAATACTTTATAAACACAACAAGAGGATTTCGTAGTCCGTTTTCATTTAATGTGTGGGATATCCAGTATTAAATAAATGACGCGGCATTAGTACAATGGCCTCCCTTTTACAAAAATTATGCATTTAGTTACACAATATTTTGTAAAGTGCTGTGTTTAATATCTAACACATACATTTTATGGATTGCGTTTAATACAATAAAATGTTATATGAGGACCTCGTTTTGGTATACATTGGAGTTGATTGAATAATTGTTTATTAACGTAGCAGTTAGCCTTGGTTAATTGATTAAAAAACCTATGCATTGGTACCTACTTCTCCTTAATTCACACTATCCTAATGCGAGGTCTTGGAGCCCCAGCAGACTTAACGGGCATCATTTCCGCTATGCAACGGGTATTTAGTGGACTCGAACCTACAACTTGACGGAAACAACGCGCTCACTACCATGAATACTCGATTACTGTGGCAGCTATAACTTCAAAATAACAATGATAATAATAATAATAATAAAATCTGAGAAATTTTATAACTACAGCAGAAGAATGAGAATTTTTTTAAAAAAAATGTAATTATAAAATTCTATATCAATAAAATATATAATCTTTTTTGCAACATTACCAATTTTCTTTTCATAAGACATTTAATTAAATGCAATATCTCGATTAAACCTTTGTACAAATATATATCTTCCATATTCAATACAGAAATAACACTCACACTTAATCGTAACAAATTGTGTGTACAATATTACAATATATAGACTAAATTATACTTTGGTTTAGTAAAAGGTTATGGCTGGTTATCACGCGCAAGATATTTCTACATTTATGAAGAAATGGTAACAGAGAATTGGCTTAATTTTTTTTTTCTTTAACCTCAAGAGAGTGATACTATTAAATAACTGAAGGATATTATGTTACAGGGCATTAGAGCACGTGTGTATACGTGCAAAAGCTGGTAATGTCAGCTACTAGTTAAAGTATTAGTGATAGTTAGTATAAAGAATGAACTTTATTTTGCGATCTTGACGTATAGAATAACCATATTTAAAGCTAGATTGTTTCTTAGATCCCCGAAGATTTTTCTAATACTTGGAAAAGGACCAAATTTTTCTGATAACATCTTCAAATTCTGAAAGAAGGCTTATGACGTCGGTAAAAATATTTTGATAGAAGAGGTAAGTATCTTTAACACATATATAAGTAGGGTGTAAAAAATATTATCAAACAAAAACTATTTTTAAAAATTTAGATTAAATCTTTACAAAAGAAAGAAACAGTGCAACATATTTACTTTGGTAGATGACACAAAAGAAAAATCACTTTATCACTAAACTTTTAGTAAATAAATTATAGGAGTTAAATTGATTACCAACAATTATCAGAGATATTTTATTTGCTAAAACGTGTTTCAATAAATTGGCAGAAGAGTTAATGAGGCTTAACTAAAAAAAATGGAATTTCAAAGTTAAAATAATTATTCAACTAAAGTTTATTTCAAAGTTTTAAATGAAATCATTACACATGAAAATAAAAAATAATACTAATAAAACCGTATTATTTGCATTGGGTAACGAGTGAAAAAATATCATTTTGATTAAACTTTGACTATAAATTCTGAGAGTAAAATCGATTAACAATAATTAAAATTCATACTCAATTTGTTAAAATGCATTTAAATTGTCATTAAAATATACCTTTTTAAATTGCAAGAAGAGTAAAAACTTGTATTCTTTTCCCATATTCTTACATTTTAAGAACCTATGTCCAATTCATTTATAATTCTAGCCTATTTTCCAAACAAAATTTGAAATTTTATAACTGTAGATCTGAATAGTATAGCTTTAAGTAGAGGATAACTATGTACTTTAGTCACAAAATAACACATAATACGAAATATATATTTTAAGTCAAATTATTATGCACTATTCAAAATAAGTAAGTGATAAAAACAAAACAATAAACACTTATTGATGCCACGAGCACACTCACTTAACCTCGGTTTCCCTCTCAGAAAAACTTCTTAAGTGGATTTCCATTTGTAATTACATGAAACATGCGATAGTATAAATATGTATCCATTTGTTACATTATTCAACAGAAAAAAAAATGCCATTAGATTCATTCCTATATAAACCGATATAAAGCCGAGCTGCAACAATTTGAATAAATAATACGAAAAAGTGTAATGTCAACATTTTATACTTAACGTGTTTTAAAATAAGCCTTAATGTTAATAAAAATGCACTCTAAGTTAACGTGGTATAATGGCATTAACAATATCCACAAAATGTCATTGCTATAAATAAGATCGGATGTCAAAATTATACATAAATAGTTTATTGAGTTATGTACCTTATTTAAATTTTGTTACTTAATTTATTCTCGGTTACTTAATACCTTTCAAAACTTAAAGAAATAAAGTGAACCCTGTAAGCTTCCGAAAGAATGATGGAATTTTAAGGAATGGTTTCTTTCATTCTCAGGAGGTTTTTAATTACATCCAAATGAATACATTAAAGTTAATACACTAGAATATCAATGAAGATGATCCTACTGAATTAGATTAAAAATAATAAGATAAGTAATTTAAATATCATTTAGATATTTCGAAAGATATATAAAGCATTAACAAATGAATACCGTGAATTTAACAAAGTTCTTTGAACATGTTAATGATAAGCAACTCAAATGTTAATAAAAGTTTTTATCTCGTAACATTTGTTGCACAAGTGAATATTTTGTATATAGAAAAATAATAATGATGACCGAATATACACTATTGGCAGAAGTATAAATATTCTTCAGATTAAATAATTTCCCTTTCTCATAAATAAAAAAAATATAATATGATGATCATCCTGTAGCAAAATGGTAGAATTTTCTAATGTTATGGAAACTTTACTGATATAGAGTTGATGGAAATCCAAAAGAATATTTTTAAAAATGAGTATTTTTGTTCATATAAAATATATTTCTTTTTCGGAAGTATATTTTAATTAAACAAAAATGCTCATTATATATATATATTTTGAAATTCAATTAATTGTATATCCTTAAAAGATGGAGTTTAATTAAGATTGAAATCAATATATCCTATCATATATATTTCTTATATAACATATACTTTTAATTATTTTTAATTTTACAGCCTAGTTAAAGAATTTTAGAACAAAATAATTAGTAATATTTTATGTAAAGATTCAATTATCTAATCAAATACAAATTATCATCAATATAAAAGGAAAATGTGATGTTCAATGATAAATCTAGTGCCATACATACCCCATGCATAGCAATAACCTAATACGATAATATGAAAAAAAAAAGAAAATGAAAAAAAATTAAATTTTATTATACGCAATAATTATTTGGTTCAAAGTGAAGGGAAATAATTATCATTAATTATTTTATTCACATAACGGTAATTTAGCATGAATATTTACTGTTTAATGTATAACCCAATAAAGCACATATTGTTGTACATATTTACTGTACAACAAAATTACAAGTTAGTGAGAAACAATTTTCGAAAATAGAGTAAAAAATTATTTCCTTACAAAAATCTGTTAAAATAAAGAAAGTGTGTAATTTGGCCACTTTGGAAATTTTTTGGCGACTTTTAAAATAGGTCACCAAACTATCTTAATGGTATAAAGAACAATCAATTACTGAACAAACAAAAAAAAAGACATGTTTTGCATTCTTTGAATGTATTTTATTTTAACCGAAAAATTTATAAACCTTAGTACATATGCAAATTGAATAGCAATCATTTTCGTAACTTAATAAATTTCTTTTAAAAAAATATTAAACAGATCTTGAAGAGCATTACAAGATAATTACTTTACTGCAATTTACGCGACTTTGTATTTAGAGTTAATCTCATCAAACATATCTCAAATATTAAATTAATTTAAAATATACAAACATAATCTTCTTCTTTTTTTAGTGTTTAAGAAGGGACAACATAATGAGTAAAAAGATGAGTAAAAACAAACAAAAAATCCATATACCCTACCTTTACAAATGCTATAGGAACTATTTTACCAATATATAGCACAGTATGTCCCTCTTCATTATTCAATACATGCCAGAACTCATTTGGAAAAATGGTTTCCCAGACATGGGACTCGCATTTCTTGAATAGCGCAAGGCATACCTATACATTGTTCTTTCTCCCTGTAACCATGTATGACTCCATTTTTTCGTGAAGTATATCGAAAGCTATTGAAAATCGCTATAGCAGGCAATATCGTTGACATTCTCTTCGAAAAGAGAATTTAGTGGATTCCATTGTAAACGTCGCTGCTGGTGAAATCTCCATCTGTCAAAGCATCTTAAAATACATGGCGTGAGGATCAAATACCGTCTGCATATCTATTGTGCCGCAAAGCCGGAGCATCTAGAAAATGTATTTGATTCTTAACTGTGAGTTTCGTAAATATTCGTCTATGTGTCTCCAGATTTTTGAAGGTACAGCAGTACAAAGTGTGAATAATGATTTATTATTCATAATTTCCTTTCATATAAATACAAATTAATTTTTATCGAGTGCATAAATATTTCAGTATAATTTAAATTGTATAAACCGAATTATTTATTACGATTTATCCGATTTCAAAATTCCATGTTTTCAAAAAATAAACGCTTTGAAATGATAAGAAATATATCAATACAAAGGAAAATTGTGAAAGTCTTATATTGTAAAAAAAATAGATGATCCTCGCGTGTTCTTCGAGGAGGTATTTCACGAAAGCTGTTTTAAAAGTTTTCAAAGAGCTATCTTGAAATTGTATCGGTTGTAGCGGAAGCAGATGACAATGTTACACAACTAGCCACCTAAATCACTGATATGACCCCAAGTCGTTTTTTTCTTTGGCGGGGGGAGGGAGGTAAAAGATAATGTGTATGCACTGCCATTGCACACAAATTTATGTGAGCCTAAAATACGGATTTTTGCTGATGTACAATCGACTACCACTGACACTTTACAAAGTATTTGGTAGGAATTTACATAACAAATTGACATCATACGTATAACTAAAGGAAGTTATATCGAACACTTGTAAAAAATTTCTACTGTTTCACTTCTCATTCATTTGTTACTTATCATATGCAAATTAAAAGAAACTAATTCTAATTAGATGTCTTTTTTAAAAAACAATATTACATGCCTCATATTTACTAGCATTACACAAAATTATTTTAACTATTTTATTTACACATGAACTTTTTTCAAAAATTAGATAACATAATTTTAATAATAAGCGTGAATAATGTAGAACGTCCATTAACGAATAATCTCAAACATATTATTTTAGAATAATCTTTCATTTCACTCCATGTTTACTGAAAAGTTTAAATTGAATACATTATATATATTGCACAAGTGACTTATTCTAATTAAATTTAGACGATTTTAATGTTCCTTTATTATTATTAAGAAATATGCATTTCTGGATTTCATAATTTCTTTCATAAAAGTTAGTTACAAGCAGGAAAATTTAAGCTGTAAAACGAATAAGAAATATAAAGAATGAACGACAAATAAAATGAAAAAGTAATTCATATCCCAAAACAAAAAGATTAATTTTATAAAACACAAAATAGTTCAAAATAGTTTTATTTATATATATTTTCATCACATGATATTTTCATATAGCCATTCATTTCCTTTCATAATCCCGAAGGAAACTAGTTTTAATATTTTACTGACTTTTCCTTCTTTGAATCCAAATAAAGTTTGGCAATATTGACGAAATTATTGAAATTTATAAGTTTCTGATAATTTTTATGCATTAGTCTTTTAAATTTGTAGCAAGGTTTTCAAAAGTTTAAATAGCTTTGGTTACGATCAAGAAGTAAGAAAATGTATTTAGAGAATGAATGGAAGGAAGCGCAAAGAAAAATATACATTGAAAAAAAAATAATTTCATTAAAGAATCTATTGTATGAATTGAAAAATGTCTTGAGACGTATTATTAACATCATTTTCATAAAATCATTTATGTTGAATAGTGAAGTTTTTTTAGAATACTTTACATTTCTTGAAAATATTTCAGTAAAAAAGACTGCGAGAGTTACAATATTAAACTTACGTATTTAACTCTCGTTTAAACTTACAGTATTTAAACGAGTAAAAAGAATTCGTTTTGTAAAATGGAGTCCCAAAAATTGGGAGTAGAGGATTTTATTTATATGGGTATTATTACAGGAAGTAAATTCTCGAAACTCTAATTTTTAGATCTGGCAACATCAGAAGCTTCAAGCTAGAAGATGGCATAAAAACCAATCATTCAATCTGTAGTTATTCCTGGTGAACCAGCCAACTTTAACCTCTGGATTTCAAATATCAACTAACACTTTCAGATACTAATGAGGCAGAAATAGGGGAAATGGAAGCAATATTTTGAATCCAACCTAAGGGGAAAGTCAGGAAGCTAACAATTAGTGAAGTTTGCACCTGGGTGAAATCAACAAATAGTGTGAAGAGAGCAGCAATTTTAAAGACCTTTAAAGTTAACCGAAATCTTAAAATGACTGAAATTTTGTACTTTTTTTTAACATTCGCTGTTATAAAATAGAGAGCACATCATTGAATCTACAGATGAATTAGTTATAAGATTTTTATAAGTGGATCGTTCGAAAATTGAATTTTAAAATTCCAGCTAAATGTGCCATGCCTTAGAGAAAAAATATTTGTATTCACATTTTTTTTGAAAAAAATTTTAGGAGTCTATCAGTTTTCTTAAAATTTACTTTATCCATGTTGTTAATGTTTTTATACCAAGAAATGAGATTATTTCCTAAACAATGAACATAATAATACTCATAAATTTAAAGTATTACACAATATTTTTGCATAAAAATTATGCGATATTAGAATCACACAAACTAAGTCTAAAATTATAATAAATTTAATTTTTGAGATTATAATTATGTTCAATGTTTTGAATATTATACTTATAAGTATTCTATCACTTTTCAAAATTATAAATACAGTATCGTTTATGCAAGATGTGCCTAAAGTAAAGTGCATGACATACAAATATAAATATAATTTCTGATTATTAATTTCTCATACATAATTATTTACATTTATAAAGTTAATTTTTTTTGTATAAGCATGTATATAAATATACAGTTATATTAATGTTAGTATATGACTTACATTGATTTTTATTTAAAAAGTGATGGTTATTTAAACTTGGCATAAAATAAACTAACTTTTCGTTGTCAGAGGCATCTTAGTTACTTTAAAAATTCCGACATTAGTAACAATATAGCTGATCCTAAGAATGATGTATTTTAAGATAGGAGTGAATCTAGTAATGACAATGATCTAGTTGTTTGTTACATATCAGTTGAGAGTAATAAGCTATGTAATGCTTCCTTAGGTTTATGAAAAATAGCTTTTTTATATCTTAAAATAAAATATATCTTTGATGAAAACCTTTTCCCAAATTTTAAGCCCGAAATTGAAGGTGTTACTTTATGAAGCATGTGTTATACGCTTTAAACTTTTACTATTCAAAATTCTCATTTATGATTCGTAATTTCTTCTGAACTTTTGTTGAAATCCAAACAAAAACCTTTTAGACTTCAGTTAGAATTAAGAAGTAATGAGGAGGAATTTTACAGACATAATAAAAGATTAACACGTTTCCCGAAATTTAGTTATTCATTTATAATCTTCCACGGAATCTCAATTTCGAACAAGAACTTTTTTAAAACCACAACACAAATAGAAACCAAAGCAAATAAAAGAGTTCACGACAAACTTCCGACAGCAGAAGCAGATTAGAGTAACAGATTATATCTTTCTTTTATGGTCCCCCGGAAGTCTGCTCCGTGCACTCTCTTCTGTGAGTCCACTCCATCAAGCTATTACACGAGACGTCAAGATTTCTTATTGTCAGACAAAGAATTGGTGTCGCTCAATGGATGCGGGAATAAAACTAGGAAAAGTGGATGAAGATAAAGTATCAGCCAATTCACTCTATCATTCAACACTAATCACTGAAATATGCTCCATCGGTCAAAGATAGCGTTGACAGGCGTGCCAAGAAACATGGGGGTGTTACTTTTCCGAAAATGTGAAGTAAAAGACGGAATAAGCTTCTGTAAAAGTTATCTCATTCAAAAAGCTTTCAATCATATCCTGATATGTTCTATTAGTAATAATTTCCCATCTGTAACTTTTATTTTATTACTATGAGATTTGAGTACGTAAATATGGTAAGAAGTTATTTTTCTCGCACACACAAGCAATTCTTATTTTGAAGCATCCATAACATACAAACATGCATACATATTATAATTAATCTGAACTCTATAGTTAAAACCTCTAATATTCGTTTCAAGAACGGTATATTATTATTAACCACTAAGTAGATCAAATGTAAGCGATGCTTTTTAAATAGCTGTCTATGATTTTTATATATTTTACCATAGAAATCATATTAAGATATTTAAAGCTTAAATAATATTATCTACCATCATTTTATTCTTCATTTATTCCTTTCTCCTATATAACCTCCTGTAATAAAGTGTCTCAGATTGATTGGCTCAACAAAGGACTCACTATTAAAAGTTAATACTCGGATATCAGCAAGAAGAGTTACTATTATTGTTTTTCGGAATTAGCAGGGCATCGTGAAAATTCTCCTTCATAATTGACGTACAATCAATGTAATATTCTACAGGGAAATTTCGAATATTATTAAAGCAGCATATCGGACCAAAAGACATTCTATTGCGATCCACAATATTCTCCTTCTCCAGGACAATGCGAGACTCCTCACAGCTGATGTAATACAAAACATAAAAGAAACTTAATAGAAAGCATTTGAACATCCTCCTGAAATTCCGGATTTTGTACCTTCGGACTATCATTTGTTAGAAGTCTCAAAGTAGCGAAGAAGGAGAAAATTTTTCGAAGAATGGAAAAGTAGAATGTATGCGGAATTGAATCTGTACAAATTCACTTTCTTTTTTTTTTATCATACAGGAATTAAAAAAAAAAAAACGTTTTAAATTTGTATAGATCGTAAAGGAGGTTGAAAAATAACGCTGTTGTATTTTGGTAATTAGTATACCTGAAAAGAGTTCTTAAGAATGTACCATAAATATTCGATACACTTCATACTTCTTCATTGATAAGAATTAACAAAGGTATATACGTAAATGAATGAGTTTGAGACATCTTTCTAGTTTTTCTGCTATCTGAATATGAAAAGCCCTATGAACAGTTATTAGAATTCTATGCTAACACTCCAGAAAAGCAACACTAGCGATATTACCGGGGCCCGAATAAATCAAAGTAAATATAGGAAGACTTGAAAAATAAGAATAAAAAAAGTATTTGAAGTAATTATCTACGAAGTATTTACATTGCTTCTCTCACGCATTTTGGAAACCGTCTGCAATCATCAAAAGCTCCCTTCTGAATTCCTTAGTTTTTATTAGAAGTAAAAAGAAAGATACAAAGAAGAGTGTTATTTATTCAAATTTATATCGTCCATGTCCGTTATTTGGTGCAATTATCGCTCATTTTTATGGCCCATTTTCGGCAAAGGACGCGGCTATTGTAGAAAAATGACCAATGCAATATCTAGAAATTTTCTCATTCCCAAAATAAAAAAATGAAATGAATAAATACTGAATAGAAAATTAATTTAAAATTAGTTATTATCTAGAATCGTTTAAATAGAAATAGAAAATATAGGCCGGTTATGGATTCTCATCTCTATCCGTCGAATTTCAATGCCAAAGGGAAAGAAGATAAAATATCACAGGGCACAAAATCAAACATGTTTCTGCGAAAATCATCCAATAAAATAAAATATAAATAATTTGAGGATTAAGTTAATTAAAGTCATTAAGGCAAATAATATTAAAAGCAATAAATTATTGATTCAAATGTCTTTGAAATAAAAATATTATTCAAGATTTCTTCTAAATAAGAAGAATCAATAAGTGTGTTCACACAGTGGATTCATTATGTTCTTATACCAATACCTCAAAATAAATATTTTCAAATTACATCTTTTTAGACTATACAAGTTTTATGTAAATTGATCTAAATAAGAATCTCCTATATATCACCGCTATTCAAGAAAATTCCGATGACTCAGTTGATGAGGTTTACGAAAGTTGCAAACTCCACTGTCAGAAAATCTTTCTTCATTATCATAACAATAAAAGTTTAAATAAATATCAAGCTTAAGAAGTCTTTCAAAGCATTCTACATTTTATTCATAACTTTATCTAAGCTTGTCGGCAGGATAAAATGTCTAATAAATTTAAAATGATGAAATCCAAAAATCTGTTATAAATATGAAAATAATTAAAGGCACATTTTATGCATTATTTCAAGCAAATTACTTGTTAAAAAGAAAGCTAACAAATGTTATGGACTTTTTTAGGTTACAGAGTACTAGATGAACTTATTAAAAATGTAGTACTAAATAACTAAATAAACTTTGTGGTAGTTACTTTTTATTTAATTAAAGTCTACTATTAATTTTACACAAATTTCATCATAACAATTCTTTTAAATTAAGATAAAAGCTTTAAAATAACAATGTTAAGATTAATGAAAACATACGACCTGAATTATAAACTATGCACACATAAAAATGCAATTATTTCAGTTGTTAAAAATGTCAAATGAGTTTTAAAAATAATTTATCCCTGGATATGATAGAAAAATATAAACCAGATGCTTTTTATTTAATTTTTGTTCTCAAATTTTACATTTATGAAATCGGAAATGGTGAATTATTAAATTGAATATCTCATTCAAATTTACTATTTTAAAATATTACAAGTGTATCATTTTCAAACAAATAATGAAGATAATCTTCAGGAATCAAATGAATATTTTATAATTTAATACATTACAAACTAAATACTATATTTTTTCAAAAATATTATATCCATATAAAATTTTAAAAGAAATATTTAAACACACGTTATCAAAATATGACAAATGTGTTAAGAAGCAATTTCAATAAACAGCCAAAAATATTTTTCCGAACAACACGGTGATAATTGATTTTACAAATCCTTTCCCCCTAACAAAAGCAAATTTTTGTTAATTGATCATTTAATTCATCGATTTAATAATGAGGTTACTAAAACCCTCTTAATGGAATCGTTATTTATAAAATAATTTTAATTACTTTTATGTTAAATTTGTTACAATATAATTAATTATTCCTTTTGTGATCACCACCATAACTTAAATAACTGTGCTAGAGAAAGAAATTAAGCACATATTTGTAATTAATTAGCTCTTTATTGATACTATACATTTTGAGCAGTACTATTAATAATTAATACAAAAAATGAGGTTATAGAAGATATTATTATTCTTACAAATATTTTATTTTTATATAAAGGTTTATTTTTAATTTTAATGTTAAACAATATTCAACGATTATTATTTATTCAAGTTTTCCGCAGTAAATTAAACAAATAAAAAATACCCATTTATTCAACAGACTTCGAGAACTTATATTTATTTTAAACTCTAAGTCTTAATGTTTCAATAAAATTTAAACGCTTACGTTTCTTATTATTTTAAATACGTCTTATAAGGTTGCATTTTTTAAACAAAATACGAGTGCAGTATGCATCATATTTGATTATGTCTTTGAAAACAAAACGAGTAATATAGCACAGAGATATTTAGAAATCAACAATAATAATAATAGTAAAATAGTAATTATTGTGAATGTGCTTAGTAAAATAAGTTTAAAATAACTTTGTGAACACATTTTGTCTCAAAATACTTTTTTACAATTATGATTTTCAAAGCTACTCAGTGCAATGCAAATAAAATTAAACTAAAAAAAAATTGGCAGGTTACTATCAGTTCCACCAACAAAATATAAGGCCTTCTGTTATTTAGTGATACCACCAATTTTTGTTTGAATCATTATTATGCTTTTCAAGCATTTTTTCAAGTAACGACAACGTGATAAAATTAAAAATTCTATAACACCGATATTTATTCGAAAACCGTATAAAAACTGTATACACTTCCTAAAATTTCACTGCTACATGGTGTCTTCCTATGATATATCTCACACTTAGCTTTTGACAACACAACTTAATAAAAATCATAAGCCCATAAGAACAATGCAATACAGAAAGCAACAACAAAAATAATAATCTTCATGCTTGGTCTTCAGAAAAGAAGCGGAAGAGCGATTCCATCTGTCATCTTTTCCACCAGCATCTTCAGCATCTCCTTCACACACACACAAGGGAAATCACACTTGATCGCGCAAACCCACCCCAAGACTCATTCCCCAAACATAGAGTCTCTATCTATCGGTAATTGGGACACTGTGCCGGCCTCGCCGCAACTTACCAATCATTCGGTGCTGGCTAGCATGCGGAAAAGCTACAAAACTGTGCGAAACTTAATTTGCAAGGCTAAGTTCTTTGCCCCCAGGGGATAAGACGAGGAGTGTCTCGGATTTCATTATCACGGATGAAAGTGGGAATAGCCTATCGAATATTTGCCGAGTCATTTCGCAGTTCGCATCGATTGATTGGAGGATGGTTGGTTAGGAGGAAATGTGCGTTCTCCCTTTTAATTTTCATACAGATCGAGTCGCTTGTGTCTTTAGGAAAATTTACTAATCCACATGAGGAGGAAAAGTTTCGAGGGAAAATTTCCCCCTAAATTCTTCCCTATTTTCGCTTACGTTTCATTACCGGAGGAACTGGCAAAGGATTATTATTATTATCATTATTATTAATACACAGATAACTGACGGAGAGTCTTGGAAAAGTCGATTTTATTTGGTCGAAGATTGTTAAAAGTGTTTTAATGTGATAATCTGAGAGGTGTGTTGGAGGGGGTTGTTGTTAAAAGAGCTTTAGGCAGATCATGACGCTAGAGACATTAAAGAAAATGCTTTCAGCCGATAAAAGACCCGACGTACGATATAAATCAAGAACGCTTGATGTCTGAGATTAAGGGACAGGAAAGAAAATACGACGTAAGTTGATACTTAAGTGGAATTGGCACATTTGAGTTTAATTCCTGGCTGTAAAAGTATAATAAACAATGAGTTTTTATGTGATAAGGTAATTAATTGTCTTCGAATGATTAGACTCACTTTTGGAATAAATATACAACTTAGAATTTCTTGCATCATGGACCGATGCTCGGAATATAATTCCTAAGAGGAATATTCCCAATTAGTACAGCGAATTCGATTCGATTTCAAAATGTTTCCCTTTTTTAAATTTAATTTATCTCTTTATAATTTGTAAGATTTATATTTATAATCCAAATCGTCTGATGTACAAGGTGGTAAGTTATTAGTTTTTCAATTCCCTTTTTACTTCCTGAAAAATTTGTTACATTTCAGTGCTATTTTGCAAAACAATATTGGATGAATTATTATTATAATTAAACTGTTGGAAAATAAAACTAGGAACGCTGTAGGTAGATATGGAATTATTTACTTAAAAATATCTTTAGTTCTAACTTGTAAATCACTTTTTTTATGGACATTATACTCGCATTTAATATCGTAAGGATATTTTTGGTAAAATATGCTTAATGATATTGCACATATGTAAAAGAAGCAAAAATGATTAATGCCAATTCTTCAATCTTTTCAAAAGATCGCATTAAGTGTTCTAAAATATTTTTTTTTAAAAAAAAGATTCTAATAATTTAAAATGTATTATATATATTTTTAAATTGAATTAAAAAGCTATAAATGCGAAACTGAATATTTTACTTAAAAATGACGTTGCTAATGTTCAAATTATTATTAATGTTTCGACATCAAAACTGTTTACACATATAGAGGATAATTCACAGTTGCAGATAAGAATTCGAAACGTTCACTCAGAAGTAGATAAGAACTTGCATTAAATTACTTAACATACAATGCTAAATACTTTATTCTTACTAATTATAGTTAACACTAGTTAATTTTAAGCTTTACCCCTATCAAGGCTAGTAGTGAATTAATAAAAATGAATATTACCAAAATATAGTAAGGAATAATAAAATAAAAGTAATGAATAACATAATAAAATAAAAGTAATGAATAACATAATAAGAATAAAGAATAGCATAATTAAATAAATACATAATACAACATAAATATTAAATAGATGTATAATACAATTATTAAATAAATAATATAATGAGAATTACTTATTAAATTATTGTATTTTATTATTTAATAATTATATTATATTTTGAATAATTATATTAATTTATATTATTAATTTAATATTATATTATTATTATTATTAAATAATTAATAAAGTATAAGATATGAATAACATAATAAATAAATATTTAAAAAATTAAATAAATAAACAAAACAAAAAAATAATCAATACCATGAACGAATGACATTGATTTTCTAGTTTCTCGCATATCTTAATCCCTTGATATCACTTTTCCTTAGTATGAAACTTTACAATCCCTCCCATCTTCCTGGTTCGAGCTCACATAAAAATAAAACCCTGCCACCTTAATGGTAAAAACAGAAATGTCGGCCTTAGGTGGTCGTCAAATTGCACTTCATGACATTCCCCCCAATGGAGCCTCCTTAACTAAGCGCTTGGCAGATCTAATTGAGTTACGTCCCCAATCTTTTCCATTTAAGACAACTCCCTGCCATTATTGTGACACCAGACCAGGACTTAATGAATAAATGGAACGCACCGCGCGAGTGGATCTTGTTTATAAAAGGCCCTCTAACCATCGTTAGTTTTCCATGGGGCGCAGTAAAACAATATTTCCACTTATTTTTGCACCCTGATTTATTCCCTCCTCCTCTTTTCTGTGATCGCGTGCGGCTTATGAGTATAGAGCTGTGATTGATAGAAGATAATTATGAAGAGGTTCGTTGATTTAAAAATTGGGCCGCTGTGATTGCATGGGTGGGGAATTCTTGAACGTAGAAAGAAAAGGTTAGATTGAGTAGACAGACAGCGTTTGGTTTAATGCGATTATCAAAATACGAAAGTTGAGTTTTCTTGTGATTGAATAAAAATTACCAAAGTTAAAAATAAGGTGAAATTGAAATATTCAATTTTTTATTATAATAAATAATGAAGTGTTATTTTATTTAAAAAAATCGTATATCGTTTACATTTTCTTTTAAGATAGACTATGCCCAACCCATAAGAAAACATTAAAAATATTTTTTTTTTCGAAAAAAAGATTAAAATTAAGGATTAAGTACAAATATTTTTGTGGCGAAGATTTGAAGATGCTCAGCACATTCGAAATGTATTTAGTTACAAAAAAGCTTGTTGGATTCATAATGATAATCTTCAGAAATAATTAGTGTATTTAAAATAAAAACCAATTTAAAAAATCATTTTAAGAAACGGAGGAAGTATACTGTTTTAATGATAAATGTACTCTTAGTTAATATTAATTACATTATACCCAAGAGATGTTCATGGTTAAAAAAAATAAGTAACTAAATTTTTCCAACTCTTGTGATAAGACTTTATAAGAAATTAGTTTTAAATTTCATTAACTTTTTGTAAGATTAGTAACAATGTCAGAAAAACTTATGTCCAGAAAGAAGCAATGTAGGTAAATAAAAATAAGAAATTGTTTCGTCTCTGTTAGATATGCAAGTGATTAAAGAGTCAACCCCCATCGGCACCAATCATGCCAGCTAACAAGTGACTCAAACACAGCAATCACGAGTCATTCCGTCCGACTGCATGTTAAATCGGTGACACAGATGTTACAGTTTCACGCTGTTCGCGGAATTGGGTACATGGAAATTATAGCATGCAACAAATGTGCTCTTGGAGAGCTACACGGACTACAAATTGAGAGATCGAAGAATTTTCTGGAAATCTCGAAGCACACTAACTGCCAAAATTTCGGACATTATGTGTATGATGCCCTTTCTGCATCAACCTGTACCATTAGCAAACGGCTGATTCGTATGGATTGCTTACACGGAGACCATTACGGAGATTGCCCCTGACACCACTATAGCGGCATCAGAGACTGCAACGGTGACTCGAAAGAGCAGCATGGAGCCATGAGAAATGGTAACGGGTCATCTTTAGTGATGAGTCTCGCTTTTGTCTTGGTAAGGAAGGTTATCACACCCTGTATATGGAGGCAACCCTTTCAGCGCCCCCTAGGTAATAATTGTGGTCAAATGCCATACATCCAGACAACAGGGTGTGATGCTACGGAATGCAATTTCGTATGATACCCTATAGCCTTTGTTCTTTCGCCATAGCCTCTTCGAAGGCTTAAAGGTACATTAGGGATATTCTTTGAGGCTTCCCCCCCAATGACCATTTTTGGTGACAAGGTTGCAAACATATGAAAGCTGTTTCTCAAGATCGATATAAGGCAATAATTGCCAGTCGTGATAGAAGGTCTACTGCTCTGCACTTAAATTTAGAGTTTAGAGCAGCCACTGGAAAACTATTATAATACCGCAAACTGTATAGAAGGCTTGGTAAAAAGGGCCTTTATACCGGAAGGCCAAAAATATTTGTCTCATTGCCTTAACTAGTGCAAATAATCTCAGAATTGGAGGGATTTCCAGTGGACTTCAGCCAAGTGTAACTCAACATCTGATTTTAAAGGGTTTCTACACCTGAAAGGCATCCAGAATGCGAAATTTGCCTTCATTCATTACGAAATGCGATAGCTTCAATATGGTAAATGTGATAATAATGAATAGAATGGGAAAATGGTCATTCTCTAAGCCCTCCCCCCCCTACACTCTTTGAAAAGAAAATCGGTAACCGGTAAGAGACATCAAAACGAGATCTTAGAGCTTTATGTAAAATATTTCAAAGGTGCATGTGGATCTGATATCTTCTTTATTTATGATAATGCTTGCATGAACTGAGTAAATCTCGTTTTTGAATTCCTTTAATGTGAAGTCATTAAGCAAATACCGTGGTCAGCAAAGTGTCCTGATCTGAATCCGGTATAGAAAGTCTTCGTTGGAAAAGCACTTCCATGGAGGTCCTTTACTGCTAGAGATGTAAATATTCTGGAAAATGCATTATTGGAGGAGAGAGGCTTAACCCCTCGAATTGCAATTAAAATATTTTTACTAGCATTAAATCACATTGTCATATTTGAATACAAGTCAGGAGTGATCACATACCTCGTTAAATTTAAAAGCCGTAATTTGTCTCTTAGTTACACTTTTTCTTATTCTGAATACTCTTTGTCAGATATTATTGCCATTTTTGCTGTTTTATGCTACAGTTTTGTATAATATGAAGCATTCTTAAATTTTTTCCTTGTATGTAAGTGCTACATTATTAGGTATCATTTTGTACAAAAAGAAACCCCTTAAAATTATAGCCCGCAGTTTCTGAGAAACAAGTGATTTTATGCATGAAAAGATCTTATCTTTGTATATCTTCGAAAGTATGCTAAAACAAATTCTTTTATACTGATACGATTCAGAGAATAACATTACAAATAATAATATCCAAATACATATCTTTATTATAATAATGATTATTTTGATATAAGATTCGGTTATTTAATATTATTATATTTGTTGCTAAATTATCACACCGATTCCTTTTCATTAAAGGAAAACTAAAATAACCCTATTCACGAATTACTCTTAATTTATCTCTTTCACCATCTCATATTATAGACAATTCTTCCACTTTTAAAGGAACTAAAATCTAACTAGTTGCATTCATCAACCAATCGATTACATAAAAATTTTGAATTCATCAAAGAACATTTGTAAATAAATTATTGAGATTGTTCGCTAACGTCGCACTGAGAAGCAACACAAGGGCTACAGACGACGGACCATGTGATTCTGAACATCGGTCAAGTGACGAGAACGACACCTGAGCTGATATCTCACTCTCCAAACTTCCGCACCATGCCAAAGGAAGATTTAGACCTCGACTGGATTTTGAGTGCACCAGTCTCGCTACATGGAGGGTCTTTGGTGGTATTAGGGTTCGAGCTCTGAATTCGACGAAAAAACAATGCCGGCCTTGAGTCCTCGACCATGACAAATAAGCTACTACGGCCACAAATCTGTAAATAAAATTGTGTAGCGTTCTTGCATACGTTTTAACGGATACGATAATATATTCTGATGCAATTGAGAGAAAAATGTAGCAAATTATATAGATACCTTATGAATATGAGTGATTATTTTTATATATGATTAAGTATAAATTGATATTTATTCTAATTTTTGTATATATTATAATTAGTTTACGACTGACTCTCTCTTAATCATAACATAAGAAGCTTAAATAAAAATGGTTCTCGAAATTCTGTTTCCACAACCTAAATCGTACAAAATTTCTCCTTTTTTTTTTCAAAGAACAAAAACCAATCTAATTACTCCCATCACCGAATCGATGATCGATTCCACAAATGACCTTTTATACACTATATCCAGCAGATGAACGGAAAGGAAGCAACTTCAGGCCGTATCGAATAACGGCTTTTAGAGTGGATCCACCTCCACCACTATCTGCCACAGACTCGGAAAGCATTCGTAATGGGCAGAGCTCAATGAGAAATGGAATGCTAGCTTCGGCTATGCCAGCATTCCGTTTCTTATGACCATAAATGGATCTGGGGCCTCATCGTACACAGGAGAGTTATTAGGCTTAGAGGGGAAGGAAGCCGCGGTTGTCAGTGGAATATATATGAACTTCTGAATTGATGTAAGGTCGGTTAGAAAGTAAGGAAGTATGAAAGGAATGATGGCTTTTTGCTTTTGTTTGGTTTCATTTCGACCACGGTAGAGATGCCGAACTCTGCCAGAATCCAGATAAGACCGGAGTTATCAAAATGTGGAATTATGTTTCCATTATTAATGGCGTGGGTCAATGCTGTTTTGTAAAATATCTAAACTGGTTGGCAGTCGACTTGTTTTTGTTTCCAAGTCATTTATACTAGATATTATGGAATATGAAAGTGTTTCAGCACCAATTTTAAAAATCAGCAAATCGATTGTATTACAAAGAGACTTATACTAATTTGAATGATGTATGGATGAAATATTTGTTTAACAATGCTAATTTGAATTTCTTAATGATTGATTGTAAAGGTTCGTTTACTTTTTGTTACTTTTAATCTAAAATAACAAATGAAAATATCTTAAGGTGGTATTAATAGTACAAATAACATTCTTTAATAACAAATAACATTATATGTGTGCATAAATAGGTTTAGACTTGCCTATTTTTGTAATAATTTTCTTCTTTAATATTAGTTTAATTTTTTGGTTATGTTAAAAAAAAAATTTTATTTTTATTTTTAGCCAACAGAGGGAGACCCAAGTTCGTAGAAGAGAATTTTATGTATTTCAAAATCTTGTTTTATTGTTTTAAGTTTTCTTGCATAATTATTGAATTTGAAAATAGATTGCTTGGCTTAAGTTTTTGAAATTTATATTTTTTTGGAAAAGTATTTGTTAATAAATTCTTGAGTTTAACACATCCATCCATCCATTCATTCAATCAATTAATCAATATATATTCGGTTACTTATGTATTGGATAGAGATCAACACACAAATAATGTAAGAGGTAAAAAATTATTATTTTTATGTTTTAAATTAATTTTTAAAGCATTTATTAATGGGTCTGGATTATTCTTAAGATTATAGATATTTATTTTAGTTTTAATGTGTTTGTTACCTTTTTCCTCTTTTGTAATCTGAATTTCAATTCATTTTTGAAATATTTTATTACTCTTGGCTTACACTTTTATTGGTAATGTAATTACTGAAGTGTGACACTTGGTTCAATAAAATTGGTTTAGACATTAGTTTCCTATTCCAAAGTATGGAACATTATTTTAATTATTTTATCTCCTTTTTTGTATTCATTATTTCTTTTTTTTTTCACTGGAGATTGCAATGTTTTCAGTAGTTTTATATTTAACTAATTAATTTTTAATTCATTATTTGTATATGTTTATTCAAATTACTATGGATATTTTATTTTTTAGCAAATTTTAGCCCTTTTCACTATATTTTATACTTTTTTTTTAATTTTGGAATGATCTTCGTTTCTTTTTTAAATTATCTATGCACATTTTAATATTCACTATATTTCTCATTTAATTCTGTAATATTTATTGTTTTAATAACTTTTTCATACTCGTTATTAGAGAATACACACACACACACACACACACACACACACACACACACACACACACACATATATATATATATATATATATATACATAATATTGGTCAAATGAGTAATTATATTAATATACGTATTAATCAAGAAAAAGTCGGAGGTATGATACTAAACATTTTACGGATATAAAAAAAAATTTCAACCATATTTAAATTCGACTTATTTACAACTATAATTATTAAAATGTGGATTTAACGATTATTAAAATAGTTCCTGATACTAAAAGAATGTTGGGGATTTGAAAATCATTTTACCACGGCTTATAATAAAATTTACTCTCATAGTCTTAATACAATATCATTTAATAAAAATATATAACCAATAATGAAACAAAATGATAACAAAGGATTTGTATATAGAAATCATTGTTACATGAATCTCATTGTTCCTAATAAGGTTAATGAGAAAAGATAATACGAAGGTAGAAATATAAAAAGAAAATGTTTAGATTTTGAAACTGTTAAAAGAAATTTTTTTATTCTAAATGATAAATTTGAAATGAGCTTCAATATTAAAAGTATTAAATATGTTTTGTTTAGTATGAAGAGAAGAGAGAAATTAAATTCTAAATGATTTTTTTACTAACTCAATTTATATAAATAGCATTTGTTACTATAAAAAATTCTGCTATACGTATTCTGATCCCGCAACAAACTCAAAAATTTTCTCTCTTGATGATAACTTCTCATAATTTTATAATTTTGTGAGCCTAGTATAGAGAAAAATATGGTGTTTTATAATTCGTATTCATGTAAAAAAAATTTTAATTTAATAATGATGAACAGAATAACAATGACTTTAAACAAAAATTCCAAGGGAATAATTCTTAGTTTTCAAAATTGTCCTCAGAATGAAAAAGAATTTTATTTCAGCATGGATTGAAAAATCCCCCCCCCCCCCCCCCGAAAAAAAAAAAGATTTTTTTTTTTAAATTTGTGCACAAAATTCTATACTAATTATTATTTTAGTAACATTTTAAACTTTCGTAGATTTAAAATTATTCAGTATAAAATTAATCAAATTTTCTTCGATTTAATAGAAAAAGACTATAAATAATAATAGTTAATAATTTAAAATAAATCGAAATTTATTTTAAATTATTAACTCAAAATCAAATAAAAAAACTCCAAAGTCATAAGTTTAAAAAAATTATAATTTCTCTAATTTCAAAACATTTACACCATTAAAACTCAACTTAAAATCCTTCAGTGAAATATGACCTTCTAAATTCTTTGAATGTTTGCTTGTCTTATTTAATACTAGGACAAGAAATTTAATTACATTAATTAAATTTTACTTTCAAAGACGCTTGTGAGTAGTTTTCCTTTTAGTTAGTCGACATTTTTAGTTAATTGCGATGAATGATGTGAAAAAAAACCCGTAAGAAAACGGTAAATAATTGTATTCATTGAAGAAAAATTCACCTTTATTAACGAAATTTAATAAATCAGTACATCTCTACCAAAAATAATTGAGTAAAAGTGAATTATTATTTTAAGTATAATAATAAACAATAATAAATTCTATGGAAATGCATGAAAAGACTGCAAAAATGAAATATGAAAAATGAGCTTTTAATATAATCGGAAAAAAGAAATAAACTTTGATTGAGTTTATTTCACAGCTGATTACTTTAAATTTACTTAAACTTGAATAAATAAAGAATGCTATTTGTCTAAAAATTATAATTTCCTAAATGCACTTTGAAATATTTTGATAATTTTAGTTCTTTATGTGGAATATCTTTGCTTAGTAATTATGCCAAAAAAATAATTATTTTTATTAGTTCCTAGTTCTATATTTTCGTTATTATTCATTATTAAATAATCGTAGGAATTCAGTATTCTTAATATAGCAATATATGAGCTGCGTTCTGGGAGAAATTGTGCATTTATTCATCTGTATTGTAATGAATAATACATAGCTAATTTTACTATAAATTATTAAGTAATAATTAAAATAAAGTTTCAGTTAATTTAAATATTTCAATAAATTTTGAAGTTTCATCCTTTCCTAGTACGTGAGAAATTTATATCGCATAAAACTGTTTATTGGTTTCATTCAATAACAGTTCACAGGACTAAGACATCATTTGAACTTGCATTATGCATGGTTAAACAGATGGTATGAAGTTGAAACTATGTAACAAATTTAGTTTGACTGAACTAAATCAAATTCAATACAGGGACGATGAAGTAATTTAGATACAGTTCACTAAAAATAAACCCACTTCTAATTAATATCTCATGCAAATTAGAAGTGTTCTCTAAGATCTTCTGTATGATCTATAGATAGAAGTTCTAAAGAAGGAATTAGAGAACAGTTTGAATGGTAGTCTAGACAAAAAAAAAATTCTTGTCTGACCTTAAAATATTAAAGTGGATGAATAGATAAGTATTTTAAAGGGGACAAAAAAAATTCTTTAGAAGAACGAAGTTGGTTCAAAAAGTACTTGTATTTGAAGACAAATGCCATCATTAAGATAAATTGCTGAAACCACTAAGTGCTGCCATCTGTTGACCGGAGACGAATGAAATTTGACATTGATTCATAAATTAATTTTGATTTGGTAGTCACCAGCTGCCAAATCAAAATTTGATTATTGCCGCGTCGAATTTTCCATTTTGCTTCGAGTTGTCACCGTCGATGATAAAAGGATTCATTGTTACACCCCAGAAGCCAAGCAACAATCTATGCAATGGGTAGTTTTCGGTGAATTTGCTCCTAAGCAGGTAAGAATGACCGCATCGGCCGATTAATAACATAGTGTGTTAGAATGATTACTCACAATTTAGAATAGATCTAAAACCATAAATTTAATTGAACTAAATGATTTAATGGATTCTCAATTACGAAGCTATATAAAACAATATATTATCCCTCCAATTGAAATAAAAATAATAATTTAATGCAAAAAGTGAGATATGCAAGTTGATACTAACTGTTTTGAATTTAGTTACTTTAATAGATGTACACGTCAAATATGTGTGTATAATTAAAACTACAATGATTATTGGCAGCTTTACCTCTCTAGGAGGTAGTGTAATTTATAACACCATCACTTCTCTCACAGGTCCAAGAACGCCCTTATATACTAAACTAAAATATACACTTTATTTGAAGTCTTGCATATTTGAATAAATAAATTTATAAAGAAAAAAGAAGCCCACTTTCTTAAAAAAGTAATTTGATAGAAAAGAATAAATTATAAATTAAGATAAGTAGTATGTAACTTTTCACTTGATCTCACTTAAATTTTAACGACTAAGATACTTTGAAGTAGGACTTTATTAAGAGCACCATTTGATGTATAAAATTAAGTTTTTATAATGCTGCAAATGATCAAGTAATAACACTATTAGCAAGCAGGTTAAAAATTCATATTTATTCATGTTTTCAGTTATTAACATTACACTACAGGAACAGGTATTAGCGACATTTCTAAATATATATCACCGGAGTCTCACTCCAAACACTGACGAAAATCACTAGCTGACTTAGCAATCTCACTGATTTTACGTACATGAGACCATGTAATTCAACACCATTGTCATTGATTGAATGAAAACTCGAAATTAAAAAGGGAAAAAAATCAAAAGAATGTATCAAAAAACAATTATGGCCTCTGAATTATAATAATTTAATAAGTTGATGATAAGGCCTTTTAATGTGAAAATGATAAGTGATATTATATAAGCTCAAATACGGCTGATAACTTTCTATGCAGTAATTAATTAAGGCAATTTCGCTTATTGTAAAAGTACCTAATCTATAAATTCAGACACATTTACAGGGTAAAAATATCCCAGTATGAATATTAATTTAAATAGTTATATATTATTAAATGTCTTTAAGATTAGAGGAAACAAGTAATATAAAAAAAAAATTAAGTCAATTTCTACTTTGGGCAACAAAGAAATTTTTTTTTATTTTAGTTACTTTTTATTAAGTTAATTGGCGGTATTTTGCCAAATGTGGCTACCCTGGCCCGCTTCAACATTCAGCAAAAAAAAAAAAAAAAAAAAGCCAAGTTTGGCAATTTTTGAAATCGCGCCAAGCGGCTGGGTTAAACTACATTTTCACCAATTAAATTTAATTAAATGAATTAATATTTGAAAAAACTGTATTAACATCAAGAGCCATCCACTACAAGTTTAAAAAAAAAAGGAATTGATTGTGAGTGGATGAATAAAAAGTGTTTTATTAACGATTGAAAATTTGAATAAGATATATATAGGGCGAGTGTGTGTGAGCTAATAACAGGAATTTAATAAAAAAATAATACTTTAACTTATAAAGTGAAAGATCTATTCGAAGTCATGGTATAAGTTTGTAGAAGAAAACAATCGAATATTACATTGAAAAACACTTTTCTATCTATACTTTCAGTCAAAATATGACATTAAATCTGGGATTTATAATTTAACATTAGATGAAGACACCATCAATAAGAAATAATAAATAAACAGATTGTATCCAATTAAAAGTCAGCTAATAAATAAAAGTAACATTAATCGAAGATCTTTCACTGCAACCAGTATTCAATAATTAAGAAGCGCCTAAAAATAAACCAGACCAATCTCTTTCAATAAATGACATTTAAACGGCATCAAATTCCACACCAAAACGAAAACTTCCGCACACAGGAAAAGCCAAATCCTTTATCTTTCTCTACCATATCCATCCTATGAATGAATTATGGAAGTTTTCGCATCTCGTAATTGAAGTACGTGACGAATGTTTACACCGAGGTCGGCGTCATTCGTCAGGGGAGGAGGGGATGACACCCCCTCTCCATGTCCGAGGGACGTGCCACCACGTGCCAGTTTATGATCAGAAGCGGCACCTTCATACCTCTAGGGGAGGGAAGGGATGCAGAGGAATGAGTTGTATCTCATCTTGCAGCGTTTCCTATCGCGCCGTGCATATTATAGAACTACGCCGAGAATTATGGTTCGATCGTGATATTACGGTGCGGCTATGTATTGTTACTAGAGATATTTAATAAGGTTGATCATTTGAGGAAGAAATGAACGGGGTGGTTAGTGGTTTGTAAAAGACTTACGATTTTAGTTAAACGGGAGATTATGCTGGTATATACCTGTATTATAACAAATTAACGTTGACAACAATATGGGTGAATATAAAGATTAAATGTTTGCTTATACTAATTTAGTGGGTGATATTAAAATGGATTGATAATTTCTATAAGATAAGTAATAAGGTTTGTGATTTGAGGAATAAATTAACGTAGCAGTTAGTGCTTTGTGAAAAAATTATGATTGTAGTTAAATGGGAGATTAGGGTGGCATTTATTTGTATTAATAAATTAATATTAGCTATAATATTGAGGGGGGATAATGATTAAGTTTTCTTTGTTTACTAATTTGGTGGGTGATATTAAAATGAATTGATACCTTTTATCATTTTTAAGGGGTTCTGCCTCTATAGAAGGTTAATCACTTGAGGAAGAAATGAACGGGGTGGTTATGTTTGTGGAAGATTTATGATTTTAGTTAAACGATAGATAAAAGTGAGGCATATATTTGTTTTAACAAATTAACGTAAAATGTAATATGGGTGAATATAAGTATTAAATATTTTTTTAATTATTTAGTGAGTTATAGTAAAAGGGATTGATAACTTCTAAAATAAAATTTGCAGGCGAATAAAAAACCTTTTAATCTACTGTGTAACAAGAATTTTAGAATTGTTTATTATTTTTTTTATTCAAACGATTTCTTGAAAAGCAAAATAAAAATAATTAAATGTTTGAAAAATATAGAGAGATAATAATTAATAATTATACTTAAAATATCATGCAAAGGAATTAAATATTATTCTAAAATATTACATCAAATAGTTATAATAAAAAACAGAACACTATCTTAATCATTTGATATCTTTCAATTATTTTTGTCCCTCCCATCAGGAAGGAATAAATAAAAAAAATAACAATATTAGGACAAAAAGCGATCATAACACATATGAATATTTCTGATATCAAATAGCAAGTTACAATTTTCAATTTAATATACTTTAAGAGAATATATAGTTTGAAAAATGAATTTCTTCGTTCTAATAACTGTGTGTACTACACAATTGGTTAAGCAATATTAATAGATGTTTATCGATAACAAATATAATCAAATTTCAAGTTTTTTTTTTTAAATTTTAATTCGTTTGTTTGACATGACAATTCGTAAAGAGAAATTGAAACTCAAAAACGAAAAGTAGTGCAATTTTTCTCGTAATTCAGATACTCTTAATTTATTCAAAAGTTTGAATTTCATAGAAATTCAATTTCGTTTTATTCTATCCTGAAAGAATTTTTTCTTAGAATATTGCATATTCTCTTTGACAAATGTTATTTTCATTTAATGTTACAGTTCGAAATCCTTCATGTAATCCCTTATCACATCTCAAATGTGAAATATCTAACTTGGACCAGTGAAGATATGAAAGAAAAATATAAATAATGATTTTCTTCTACTAAAGCCAAGAGAAAAGATTGAAAATCATTCGAAATAATTTCTCAAGCGCAGAGTAAGCGAGAAATTCGTCTCTTAAAAAATTATTCAATGAATGAAGCTAACAAAAAAAAATATTCTAATTAAAGAAGAAATTTTCTTTTTTGGATGTCTAAAAATCGATCATTTATTTTCTTAAAAAAATATTCTAAAAACCTCAAAAACAAGCACTTGATAAGCAAATAGTTTGTTTTTTTTTACAAAAAATATTTTGTTCATAAAATAAATTTTATTATTTTTTACATCCCGTAAAATAAATAAACCGTACATGGTTTTCTTTATTCGAATTTTGTTTCAAGATATTTAATGTCATCAATTTTTTTAAATGTGTGTTTGAGAGAAAACCACATATATATCTAATATATAGGTTGAAAAACCGTATGTTGCATGAATAATGAAATAAGAATTTGAAATTAAATTATGAGCTCTAAAAAAAACTTGCGAAAGAATTAGTGAGAATTGTCACAAAACTTTGAGATAGGTTTAATCCACATACTTGTCTGCACACACATAGACTTTACATTAGTTGCATTTAATATTCCAAAATTAAAAGTAATTTAAATAAATTAATAATTAATGAAATTGAAAACTGAAATTTTAATTTATTTACACAGAGTGGAATCTATTTTCTCTTCATGTGTATTGTAAATGTGAAAATTATTGACTTTATAATGATTTCTATATAAAATGTAATACATTGAAAGTACAAACATCGTGCTATAGTTTTTAATCATCATTAATTAAGTAATATAGCAGTTTCTTGTAATTTGACAGTCGAATATGCAGATAAGCGCATTTCGCGGGCATGAGATTTCGCGAATCGAATGTGATACATTTTCTGTTTTGCAAAGAAAATTTTCATTCATTCCCACTTTAAATTAAGTATAAAAATAAAACAAGAGAAAATAAGCAGTAAAATATTCAAAGTTTTATTAAAATTAATCTGAGTCTAGATTTTTTCAGAAATCTTAACGCCTCTCTGATAAGAAAATAAATTTTTACAAACCATTTTTACTCCACCTCATTTTCCGTAAGACATTACAGATCAAGACGAAGTTACCGTGTAAAAAATCTCATTTCTCCAACAATTTGTAACATAAATAATCTCAGAACCAATGATGCATGAGGTTCAAGTCGTTACTCACGAGTTAAATCACGAGTTATTTGGAGCAGAGCAAGTAGAAAATAAGCGTTTATAAAGTGAAGAAATGAAAACATTCAAATATTTGGTTTTATTTAAAACTAACATTACAACAGCCTACTGGTTAAAAATCTTTTCACTATATATGATTTGAAAACATCTTAGAAATTGTGGAAAATGCAGTTTATATTTGATTGATTATTCAACCTATTTCATAGAAATAAGCATATATGATATGAGAAAGTAAGAAAATGTGACACGAGATAATAAAATGAGAAAACACGTAGTATGATTACTTTAGTCAAATATAGAACAATATTTTACTTGTTTGAGATAAAGAATATTATACAGCAATAAAATGCTCGGATGGATGGGATTTCTTACTACCACATTTTAACTACCACATTTTACATTTAATTTTAACAGAAACACATTTGGCCCAAAACTGGGCCCTGAAAAGAGAAGAAAAGAAGACCCTTATACAAAGAGGTGGTATCCTTACCCTTATCTAGGTACTAAAGAAGAAAGAATACAGCAAATGGAAGAAAGATGCTGACTACAATTCAACAGCAACCGGAAAAGACGGAAGTCAAAAATTAATGAAATTTGCAGCTGGGTGAAGTAGTTGTAGAATGCTATACAGTAACTGAAAAATAAGGTACAAGCAACAACTTGAATGATATTCCTTCCAACGTGAAGGACATTGGGTCTCGACAGATTTAATGTACTACGCTACCTAACGAGTCTTTAGTGGCATGAGGAGTGAAGCCCACTATTCGACGGAAACAACGCCGGTCATGAGCTCACGATCATTCGGATACTCATTCTGCGCAATTCACAGCGAGAATGACTCTGATGAATTTGATGAGTGAGTAGATGTAGTTGGTTGTGATGTACCGAATGAGTGGGAAGATAAATTTAATGGTTCCTGTGAATTAAGCTATTTTTTCTTTTGCATATTAAAATGAAAAATATCATTAATGAAAAACTTTTTCCAGATTTTTAGAAGAAAAAAAAAAAAAAAAAACATGGAGTTCTTTATATCTATTAAAATACAGTACATATCAATGTCTTGCATTATCGCGAAATAACGTTTTTTACACAAATCTAGAAAAGAGACTGCTCTCTAGAAGCATACTATGATAAATGCATATTTGACTTCATTTTTACAACAGGTTAATCGTGAACATTGTGCGTTTTTTTATAGATTTTCATTTTACCCCGATACCGATAACCTTCGAAACTAACACAAATAATTAATCAAAATACAAATGGAACATTTCAAACACCTAAATCACTTCCGCGAAACGAATCTTTCCGCAATTTCTGTTTAGAAAGCAATTAATCATCTCTAGTTAACTAATTGAGTCGCATTTAATCACCACCCTTACCCCCATTTTACACCATTATGCGCTACACACGTAAAATTACACCAATACCGTAATAACACTCAACAACATCATTATAAAAGTCTCCAACAATGACCCGAAATTTCGACACCTTTGCCTGCAGCGGGCGCACGAAAGCGAATTTTAATGATGGGCCTGCTGCTAAAAGATATCCGGCGAGGGTGGAGAAAAAAAATTATTTTTCTGTTCTTGCTTATTTTTTGATGGAAATTTATTCGTCCTGGCAGAGTCCCAAACACATGAAAAGTTCTAGTCATTTTTCACGATAGCTGCACCTTTTTTGATGCTATTAATTTCTTGTCACCCAAGCTCTCTCTTTCCTTCACTCTTTCTCTCTGCACGACGACGAAGTACTCCCGAATGTGATCAAGTTGTGGACGCGGAGTGAAGTGAAATGAGTTGAGATGAGGGGGTGGAGTGGAGAACCTATTTTGTTTCGAGCAATGTACGGATTCAATGAGAAGAGGGTTATTGCGAGTGTGATATATTTTTAGCGCAAACTTTCTCCTAGAAGTAATATGGTTTTACTTCGCTTTTATTATGAATGAAATGTATTATTGAGTTTCGTTATATTTTTCGTAAGGGTGTTTTGCAGAATTACGTATGGTAAAAAAAAAAATAACATGAGAGTCATTGAACCTTAAACATAACTAACATTCTCAGTAAGCACTTACACTCAAAAACTTTATCGTTAAAAGTTTTAGAATTCTTTCAAAATGATAATTTTAAAGTTAGATGAATATATTTACGAATTAATGTCAGGTGGGAGTTTCATTATTTTAAATTAGTGAATGGATATCAATTTTTATAGAGCCTATCCTAAATCTTGTAGATACACAACTGAAGAATATTTTATATAGTTGTAAATAATTTTCTTATTTACAAACATATCATTCACCATCACTAATAACTCATCAATTTTTCCAATACCACTCTCCGTAGAAATGCAAATACATAATATTCTGTTTGGTTAAAATATATTACGAACTCTGCCTCATTAATAATGAATATTTTTATATCTTATTTATATTTCTTATATCTTAATATTTTTTGTTTATTATAAAAAGATTATAAGCATCAAATTGACATTTTTGTTGAATACTTTCCCACGTGGATTTCAAGGACAATGAAACATGTTCCATTGCTGCTGAGTTTGCAACTGACGCAATCTTTCCCAATGTCATCGTAAAACGCTTTAAAAGTGCTCATTCATGACTGTCGGCCATATCAATGAAATCTTGATACTCATAACAGCCTTAGTCATGTAAAACATATCATATATCATTGGAATTGATTGTAGATAAGCACCTTTTACTAGAAGAAAACCTCCACGTGTAGCTCTCACCATAGCCTTATTTGACATATCGTAATCGAGAGTTGTGAGAAACATCGAAAACATTTTAAGCATTTCTTTTAAAACAACAAAAAACAAACCCTCCAACAGTTCTTTTAAAAAGGAAAAGAGACATTTACAAAGATTTCATCAGTCAGCCAAGAAAAGCTGGAGCAATTACTCCTGAATCCTGGTGATGGCTTTGGAACTATTCTGAAGACTTGGCAAAAAAACAGGACACCTTTGGTGACAAAACAAAAGCACCCGAAATGGCTAGAATTTTGGCTAAAACTCGACTGAGAGGAAAGTTCGGACTTTTCCTGGATTTTTCATGCGACGTGACACCTAGACGGAGGGCTATAAAAAGGAAGGATGCAAAACCGAAGCGATAGAATCGGAAAATCGATTGGAGTAGGCATTGGTTGAATGGATTTGCCGAAAAAATCTGTCAGAAATGGCCGAGATAATCTGCCAGAAAAGTGACCTAAATCTGCTGGGAACTGTAGGAGTCCGCCTTGGAAGTGTAAAATATTAATGCCGAAATTTATTTGCAGTGCGCATTAGTAAGCTAGTGAGCAGAGCGTTTCTAAAATAACTGTAACTACTATTAAAAGTTTGTCTGTATTCCTGTCGTGTAGCTAAACTGTACTATGTGTCATGTTTTCTATCAAACTTTATTAAGTGCGTCTCATCCTGCCCTAAATATTTTTCAATACAGAATCATTTGCAATTGTTCTCAGTGTTAGACTGGTTTCAAACGCATACATAGGCACGATATATTTTTATAACAATATTTTTAATTTATTATATGATATTGGCTTATACTCCATACGTTTAACTTTATTAAAAACGGTGTTTTATTCGATGCATTACCTTTTGTTCGAACTTTAAACTGTTTTATTTAATGGAAAATTTCCACCTTGTGTTAGGCACAATATGTCCCATGAGAATTCAGTGTCATGTACTTTACACAACCATTAACTAATTACTATTTTGCATATATAGATAATATTTAATTCGCAAGACTATTTTTGTATTATCATAATAAATAACGTTACATATTTTTCCATTCAAATCAATGATCTCAAATGATTTCTGATGCTGTGCATTTCTATATATTCTTCGTAATACATAAATATGTCCTCAGTAAAATTCATTTCACGGTTTTAAGTGCAAGAATAACTTTTCCAATAAGGGCCTTTGGCCTCGAAATATATTTAAATAAAGATTATTGTTGCGAAAAAAAACGAAGTAAATTATCTTATTTTTAATTTTTTCCTCAATTAAATTGCAGACAAACACTTCAGCCCCTATTTTTCACACTTAAGAAGCTTATAAGCTTCAATAAAAATGAAAGTTAATAACTTCTAATAATTGCAAGCTAAATCACGATTTAAAGCATAATGCGCTTAAAGTTGCATCAAGAAATTTATTAGTATTACACGCCGAGCTCAATATCAGGAGTTAAGACATTAGAGCTTTCCAAGTAGCGTTCTTAGCAACGAAAAAATACGGAGATAAGCAGTAAAACACGGAAATGTGAATAAATTATTGATGTTCAGTTATCTAAATTAATTGTTATTTTTTATTTTTGTTGTATTAACATTAGTTTCAATGTTCTTTTAACTATGTTTTTGACAGATGGGATTACATTAGAAAATTTAGTTCATTTAATTTTTATAAGCAAATCACGATCATTTACAACGAATGCCTTTAATATATATAGTATTTTGTATTAAACCATCTATATATATATATATATATATATATATAGCTTTATTACAACACAACCATCTATTCGACATCAAAATCTTTTTTTAATAAACAGATGTTCCAAATTAATATGTTTTGAATTAAAAATGTATTTAAAAACTTGCTATGATTTAAGCATTATTTTTATTTAAAAATTATTAACAGAACATACTTAAAATTATAAATATAAAGTTGTTTGAGAATGTATTTTCCCATATATAAAATTTTGTGTTTTTAAGTGTTCTTGAAGTATTATAGAACCTCAAATCAAATCGTAATAGAGGAATTAAAGAAGTTTGAAAATTGCAATGATTGAACATTTAAAAAAAAATTAACAACTTTATAACTTAAATGTAAGCTGCAACAAGGATAATCTAATTAAAACTTTAACAGAAAAACTCTAAGAAAATACTTTGTAAGAAGTTGTGCATCATTTTGCCTAATCTTAGTAAAATTAGTAATAAATATATTTCAAAGTAAGTTTACGTTTAAATAATACATTTAATTATTATTGGTGTGATTAAACGTGGTATACTGACTATTTGCTAAGAGTCGCGTAATACGTAACTTTTGAATTAAATAAGTCAGATAAAAAAAATTATTCTTCTTCAGCTGTAACTGAGTTCTCTTTACTTCTACACCACACTATTTGAGAAACATAGGTACAGATATATTGCATGGAATTATTCATTTATGCAAAACATTGTCAAAATAAAATATTCTGCTTACACAGCAACCTTTTACATTAATACCTCGAAAAATATGTTAATGTTTTACACTTACAATATGAATCATGCCAAAATTAATGTGATTTCGAATATAAATTTCCTTCAAAACTATACAAATGTATTGGAAAAATTTCTAAAAGTTAATCAAAAATATATAAAGAGCCTGGAATATATTTCAATAAATTGTTAATTTTCATAATGTTAACAAATACTCAGGTAAATTGTGTTTTAAAAACTTATTACACTCTACAAATGCAATATTAATCGTAAGCAATTTTCATTCTTCATCATAACTCAAACAACATGAGTTGAGTTCAGGAAATGGTTTCAAAACACTCCATATTATTTCACACAAATTTTTAGAGTCTTATTGATGGTAAAACAGCCCTTTTATTTGTAAGATTAAGTGGTATTGCTCAAACCTTCCAGTGTGTCTTAGGATAAGATAGAACGTATTTCGATATTATTATGTAAAGCTTCCACTTACATGTGAACATACACAACTATTATTATAATAGAAATCTTCATAAATTATGAATAATTTACTGGTACCCTATTCAAATTTTTAGATTCTGAATTGATGGATGATTAAGTATTTGCGAATTCTGGTTTAAATCATCAAACGTTAGGTTAAAAGTTTTCGGAACTAATGCCTTAATTTAAAGAAAATTCTCAGTACTTAAATATTTTATTGAGAATTTTAGTCAAAGTTCTTAATGAATTGCGTGGCTTACATTAAAACAGTTGTTCTGATTAGAACAAATGAAACGCCAAAACAGACATTCAACAGTGAACTTAATGAACATAAATATTCAATAAAATAAATAGTGAAATACTGAGATTGTCAGAATAATCTCAATATTTCACAATTTAATGGACAATTTTACTATCAATGTTTTCATAAACAATTTGTCTCTCAAAAATAGCAGATATTATATTTACAACTGAAGAAATATAAAACCAAATTTTCATCAATAAAAAGTATTTAGCTTAATGGTTAAAAAAAAAGCCGAATATTGAAATTTTCAGAAAAATCGCAGTATATATATACTGCGACCAGCTAATTATAGTCTTGACAATATTTATTTATATTTCTAAGAATAAAATTTTATAGGCAACAATAAATCCATTTTGTTTAGATATATTGATGATATTATAGTTTTTGAAAAAAAGTTTCAACCCATAATTCAAATCGGATTCATTATTTTATCCTCCAAATTCAATTTTGTTTAAAACAAATGTAAATTCTTATGAAACAAAGCTCTTAGATATTAACTAAAAATTGTTGATAATAAGATTATTAAAAATATTTTTCACAAGAGAGATAACTTCTTTCTCCCTATTAGTAAAGTGTCTTTTTTATATCAATTCAAACTTAAATGTCTATAGAAATATACTATTACTATTGGTTAATTTGCCTTTTCAAAACAATCTTAGTAAATTCTATCTTACATGTGCAAAGGCCGATCACCTTATCAATTTTTAATAACACATTTAAAATTCTACAATTTATAAAGTTGATTAATCTTTTCAATTATAAAATAGTATAATATTTTTTCCGTCTTAATTAAATTTTTACTTCTTGATTTTTGAGAAAGTGTTATATATATATATAAGATTTTTGATCTTATTTTAGATTACTTTACTTTAGATTGCATTTTTGTATTATGGTGCCCAAATTTTAGGATTGAGTATACTTGTTCGTTTAAATTATGTTTCATACTAAATCTTGTCATAATATAATTTGCTGAGTTAAATGGTTTGGATCTATAAAACATATTAAATCTTATATTTCTATCCAAAGCCAGAAGTATTTTTTAAATTATTTTATATAAATATTCAAAAAAGTAAATTATTGACTTCTGAGATTTTCAGAAAAATATCGCAATATTTTAATATTTAATTGGCAGAAAGTTTTACAAATAATGTTTCATAGAAAATTGCGCCTGACATCAAGGAAAGACATTCTGATTTTAACGGAAAAAATGCAAAATCGTTTTCGTTAGAACATTAATATAGTTTCCATAACATTTAAAGTGTTTTAAAGGAACTATATGAAATGTCCTGATTTGAACTTAACGCATTTGTTATTACTCATTCATCAACATATATTTTTTTTTCATATTGAGAAAAATAGAAAGGTAATTTTAGAACAACTTGTCTTATCTCTATGAACAGAGAAAAGGACATACCTACATCATTAAATATTAAATGAAAATAAAACTATTTTTCATGGTTTCATAAAATAAAATAACATATTCAAATATATGAACTTCTTTAACATCAAAATATGGTACGGGCTAAATGTGTCTACTTTAAAAAAATATGTTTAATAAAACAAAATTTGATGACATTTTACATCACAAGTATAAACAAAATGCAAGATAAACGTTGTGGTATTACTAGGCTGGTCCAGGCAGACCACGTTCCTGCATCAAGATTTGGAGTGAAAAAGCCAGCGTCCTAAATTAGAACACTATTATAGGATCTGATTTGTTAGCAAAATCCTATTTTAGACCTTACCCTTCCAATGGTGTCTAAGAGTGCATTTTTGATAAGGGAAGTAATTGTAAAGAAGTGTCAGAATTTGGCGCGAATTTCCACCATTATCTTTCCATCGCCATGGGTGCCGGATAAAATAAGATCTGCATTATTTGTTTCATTTAATGAAATGATACCATTTACTCATAAATCTTCAAGTGGGCTTTTGTAAAATTATATTCATGAATGCGAAAATCAAATTATGTGAAAATCCAAGTCTTCTCTAGAAAAAGAGTTAATATTTTTTTCTTCTTACTTACAGCATAAATAATGATAAGGAATCCACATTTTACTTCCAGATCTTTCAATTGCGACTATGACTTTAGCAAAGTACAACATTCCAGTCAGAAAAAACAAATTTAAGATGCAGGCATAATGAAGCTGAAAAACTTTCTCACAAATACGAGAATTAATGTATGGTAAATATATACCATTATCTGTCTTCTTTTCAACGTCACAGCAAGCAACTCTGACAATCAAATGAAGAATTTTACTTTGTCAAAGAATGTTTGAAAAAACGCCGACAATGAAATTTCCTATTCAATTGCATAAATTATCAATACGCTTCCAACTTTTTTTTTTCGCTGGCGAAGAAAGAAAAGAAATTATTAATTAAAGAGTGTCTTTTTTTCCCTAAGAACTTTACTCTTCCCCTATCTTTTTCCTTTACGGGTTAATTCGACTTTTTTTCGAAAATAGAAATATACAGTGGATAATGTGTTGAAACAATGACGCCATTATTTTTTCCCCTACCGATAACACTAAGTTCTTAAATGTTTTTGGAAAGGAATATTTATAGGATGCTTAATGATTCTTTTTTGCCGTTGTCAAAAGCCCTTTCATTCCACCAAGCACTACATAACCCTATAAAAATGGACGATACAAACCTGAAATGACAATAAACAAGATAAATTTTGTTCTCTAACGACTGAAGATAAATTCCAATAAATAAAGAAGTAAGCTTTATCTTTCCCCCCTTCTTTTTTCACTATATAACATCAAACCATTCATCAGATGAAATGTTATACTAAAGAAATTTTAGTTCTTTAGTTATTATCAAGTGATTCGTATGCGAGAAATATATTCGCCCCCATTATAATTTCTTAAACTATAAAGAATATATTTTTTGTTCATCAGGAACGCATGATAAATTCAATTCAGTTTCTTTGCAACATGAAAATAATACCTTAAGCTAAAATATATAGTAATAAATGGATAGTAGTCTGATCTCAACTTATGAAATATCTTTCAACAAATCAGTATTATATTTTTTTCAAATGGTGAACAATCTTTACAATTTATGTCATAGTACAAAATATTAATATTATTACAAGAAAGAATCGAATTTAAGTAAATATTGAGTTATGTATTCGACAAATGTATACTACAACATTCGAAATTTTTGTGCAGAATCATATTAAACCTAATAAATTAAGTATATTCCTGCAAATAATGCTATAGTTGAGTCATAAAAATCTGGAATCGTCTTATAGAATAGATGTAAAAAAAATTAGATTGAAATTATATCAATTAAAATCATTATAAAATCTAACAAATCCCTCGTCAATGTATTAAAAACTCTAAAAAAGTTTCATATTTATCATCTAAAGCAAATAGCTTCGCATGCACATCTGTACATTCATTGCTGAGAAGCTTGTCATATGGGTCTCAATCTGTACCAAGGGGTTCCATTTGTAAAAACTCGGGAATTTATGGTCAACATCTTGTGGCAATTTCTAAGGAAATTTTGTTTTCTACCGTATTGCCAGATTTTTTCTGTTCATGAAAAGATTGCACCAACTGACTGTTGCTTAAAATTATTTGTCTTGTTCTTGATTAACCCGTGAGCACTTCAGTGCTTAAGCCGTAATCATGTTTCTTGTAACAACATAACAATTCTATCTGTGTTTTTGTACTCATTCTGCAACGTTGATTTCTAAATCTGGTCAACAAGCTATTCCTATCCACATAGAATATTTTCTTATTGACATTTTTTTAAATAGCATCTTCATTCTTTTTCTAATCTCTTACTTTCTCTTCTACATCTGTTGCGTTGGTAACCTAGTGGTCATTAGTTATGTGTCGTCCTCGCCACTTGACCGAGGTTCAGAAATACGAGGTCCGTCGCCATTAGCTCTAGTGTTGCTTCTAGTGCGACGTTAATAAAAACCAACCAACCAACAACTCCTTTACATCTAAAGTCCTTGCTACAGTACAGTTGTTCGATTCCTTAGCCGGTTTTGAGACTTTTAACTTGAAGCTTGCTTTGTATTTTCTTCTTTTCGGTGGTTCCATGTTTAGACCCACAATTAATAATTTTTTAAATCAGAGTACAAATTATTTGAACATATGACACAACGCACAATGAAACTTGGTAGAAATGCATGCGAGATCATGATATGGATCGTATTCCTTCAGGAACCTGATTATATATATATATATATATATATATATATATATATATATATATATATATATATATATATATATTATAGCACAGCTTCCTAAATGACCACCTGTTTAAACCCCATTTTCATTTCCCGGCTCCACAGTTAAAGAGACATAATAAAAGGTTTATTCCTCCAAAGCGTGCAACAGATAAGCCTAACTTGTGGTCAACTGCAATGGTGCATTTATAAAACACGTGGCCCTGCTGCTCAGATGTTGAAGGTATGATCCACTATTGCGAGGAGAAAATGCAGCAATTGTCAGCTATGTTTCGAGTGACATGTGGATTTAGGGCCAATCCGCATGACTTTCAATATCTGGCACCAGAATGGGCGTGAGTCAAATGTGACATGGTCCTGAAAGAACGGTTTGTGTTGGGATGGAGGCTGCCTTGGAAGGCAATGCTAATCCAATCAGAAACGAAAAATAATTAAAAAGGGCATGATACAGTCCTTCTGGAAGATTTAAAAGAGACGAATGGGGAAAAAAGGGAATCAAGGAGAAGAAGGAGATCCCGCAATGAGGGAGCGAAAAAGTAAACTTTTGTTTGTGCTATTTTGGCAGATCTTGGACGCTACGAGATCAGGAGTAAAGTGCCTACCCAACAATGAGGCTAAAAAAATAATCTGATTGCTAATTGTGATAAGGTGAAAACGCTTTCTTAACTTACGAATACAATTGAAAATAAAAATAATTTTATTTAAGCTGTGTAATCCTTTACACTACCTAGACATTTTACTAAACCAGAGGTCACTACGTTACAATATATATATATATATATATATATATATAGCCGGATAGCCGGTTGCAAATTTCGCCAACATCAGATTTTTCGTTTCAGCCACAACTCAACAAACCAGTAATATAAACATTTTCGAAAGTAGAGCAATTCATTTTCATACTATATGAATGATCCTTTTATTTAGAATTATTTTCCTCATAAACTAAGATGCGTAAATTAAAGATAGAAAAGTACACTATAATTTGCGATTTATCGCTTGCTCGAGACTAACGAAAATGTACCTACTTTTTTTGCAAACTAAAAGATTCATGTTTAAGCCAACTCCACAATTTTTCTTTTAAAAAGTTCCAAAATTTCTCAGTTTATACACGGAAACATACGTTTTTTTTTTAATATCTACTCCATTGTTTTGTTCAAATAAAAGTTAAGGTTTTCAAAGAAAAATTACAAAATTCCCTTTTGTATTCAATAAAATTAATTATATTTATAATAACAGTATAAAAAACCATTTTATAGCATCTAAATATTTTTGAAAGGAAATAAGGTAACAAAATGAGGAATTTTTGAGGAATTCAGACAACTAGGGTAGGCTCTTGATGCAAAAGGCCCATTCCACATGGTACAGAAATAATAAATATAAAGATAACAAATTGGTAATTTAAAATTGAATTGAATATATATTTGGATAATGGAAACATATTTATTGGATTATGGCTACATATTTATTTATAAAAATATAAAAGAACAGCTTCTTAACAAAAAAAACGTATGGACATATTTAAATAATACACTAAATAAGAATAAGAATCTATGAGGATTGAATAAATCGAGTCAGTGGAAATTAGAAGTTGTAAACTGAAAAGAATTAAGGAAGTGATTAAAAAAGGATACATTTATTTGATTCTGAAATTTTTTATTGATTTAATTGTATGTCGCTGAACGTTAAACATAATTGATATCATTAATTGTTACAATTAACCAATAAAATATTATGAATTATTAGCTTAACTTCCTTACTTTTAAATTGAATTTGTCTAAGAATGAATTTTTTAAGATATTCCGTTCGCTTATATTTTACGAAATTCTAAAATATTCCATTTCATTAAAAATTTTGAAATGCAAGGTAAATTTGTATACGATTGCTTTTCAATACATTCCGACTGCATATTCGAATGCTATTTACATTACAATGCATCTAAACGAAGCGATATTATTATGGAACAAATAAACAATATGCATCGGAATTCCATCCATGATAAACTACAAAAGGAAAACAGAATGCACAGCGTTTACATAATGATCCGAAACTAACCCGAAACACGGACATGAGAAGACATACAATGATCTCCACGCTACTACAAATTGGAACAAACTAAACGAAATCTTTTAGTCTTCCTTTGATGGAAAAGCCCACCGAGAATTTACAAATGAGTCCCCAGTTTTCCAGGGTGGGCCAGAAGGAGGGAGGGGGCAAGAAGGTTCGGCTCTGCTCTCACATCAAACGGTCTAGTCTATTACGCATTCTGGAAGGATCTTTGCAACCCTACCGTGCTCAGTGGCGCGGCCGAATTGCTGCACCGGGTTACTTTAAACATAAAAAACGTGATCTGGTCTTTTAATTTCCAACTCTGTTTGCTTTCTTTGAAAAAAGGAGAGGTCACCAGTGGTTTTCTCATTTGTTTATTTTTTTGAAGAAGTGATTCCAACATTGTGAAGCTGGAGTTTCGCTGGAAAAGGAAGCATGTCACTTGGTAACTTCGGAATGTTTGGGTAGTTGTCGTCGTCTAAGCTAGTTGCTGCACTTTTTTTTTGAAGTTAAGTACTAAACTTAAAAGACCGCATGCATTTTTATTTCAGACTTTAGAGTCTCTAAACGCGAAAATGTTCTCTCTCGGTTTTTAAAACAGTACAACCATGAGCTTAATAGATATTTATTTCATTTTGTATACAAGAGGATATATAATTCGAATAGTGAATGGCATAAAAATTAAATGTCTAATTGTATACAGATAGAAAGAATTAAAGTTTACTGATTTAAAGAAATTGTTCTACTTATTTTCTTTCTAAATTTTTTCGAAACTGTATTTTACCTATTCCGGTTATATTTTTAACAGTTAGGTGGAACTATATTAATCTTTAAAACAGTTACTTTATTTATGTATATATTGCACCTGAAACAAAGTTCCTTTTAAAATGCAATACATTTGTTTAAAGATGCAATTGATGTCTATGGATCACAAGTGGTTTATCGGGTACAGGTTATTAGAATTTTTGGAAAAGAAAAGAATTATAATTGTGTTTGCTTATAAGTTTCATATCTTCTTTTATAGGATTTTCTAAAAGAAACTAGTACATTTTTTGTAGTTAAAAACAGATTTATACCGAAAAAAATATTTCACAATGTCACATTGTCTGCACCCATGTAATACGATCCCATGTAATTGTACATGTTTCCTACAGATATTAATAACACTTGCAAAAAGTCCAATAGAAGTCCATTGTCTTTTTCTCCAAGTGTTAGTATATTTATGGAAAATATACAGTTGCATGATAAATATGAATTTTTATGTTTTGAATATAATCAATCTAGTTATATATATAACATTTAAAAAAACTCAATTAAAAGTCATTTACTCTTTTTAAAATATTAATAAACATCTACAGGTTGTAGATGTTGTACAGGTAGTTGCAAAGAGTTATTTTAAGGTAAACCTTAACAAATATCTATTATTTTTAATAAATACCTCTTTATTACAACCTTTCGTTTAATAATAAGGTTTTCTTTGTGTAAAACGAAAAAATTAAATTGGCTTAACATTCAATATATACGCAACAGAATGGATTGAAATCTTGCTTGAATTTGGTATCTACCTCGGACATCATCTTAAGTACTACCCAAATAAATTCCAAAACATCTTCCACCTGACTTAAAAAAGAAGACATTCTCTCTCTATCTCTATATGTGTGTGTGAGAGAGAGAAAGATGTTCCACACACACACACAAACGCACGCTTACGTGAGATATAAAAGAAAAAATTAAGAACAAAGAAAACGCTATTTGTGCTTGCGATTGGTATTTTTCAACTTTAAACTACAGGTCTAAAAATCGAAACAATGCCAATTGTTCTTTTTTAAACATTTTAACTGAACATTACTTTAAGAAGCAAATGAATATTCCTCAACACGTCAAAAGCAATACATTTCCAAGGTTGCACCACCAAAAATCAATATATATGAAAATAATTTTTCGAATTTCAAAGATCTTACTAATAAGACCCTCATTGGTGTCATCACAAATAAAAGCTTTTACTCAACGTCCAAATAAACATTTGTTTGAGATCAATCGATTGAAAAGATCCACTATTTTGTTAGTTACAGCCTTCATTGATTTTCACCCCCATGGGAGAGGCTACTCGTTAAGAAGAACGTTTTCATGGAACTTCCAACTCGCCCCGTGCGGGTCTCTCATTGATTAAGAGAAGCGGTGTGGTACATTCAAAACGGTACATGTTCCTTAAGTTATTTAAACAGAACGCTGTGCGAGTAAATGTTGATACTTAGTAACAGTTAATTGAAAATAATTCGAATTTGCTCAAAGTTTTTAAGAAAATACATCGATGTTGTTTTGATTAAACATTAAAGGGAATGAAATTTAATGAGTATCGAGAAACATAACATCTTTTAAAAAACAACAAAGTTTTCGACTAAAACTCAATGTGTTTAATTAATATTACTAAAGAGATGGGAATAGATGAAGAATAAAAGTATTTAAGTCGGAATAAAAAACCATTTTGGTTAGAGAAGGATAGGTTACATTAAGTAAATATTCAAAGGGAAGTAATTAATTTCCAATTAAGTCTGGAGCTAGAGTTTCAGAGAAAAAAAATATTAGTGTGTTTGAAGAGGATAACAGTATATACATAAATAGAATTGTGATGGTATCAGAACTTAGTAAAGATAATTATTCTGGTAAAGTCTTAGTAATTGAAATGGGTTTCTTCATAAAATGATAATGTAAAAAAAGATACAATAATAAGCATTTGTAATTATATTAAATAGTGGTTATATTAAAAAAGTAATATAATGTTTGTTGTTCCATAACACTATTTTTACAAAGAGAGAGAGAGAGAAAGAGAAACACAGAAAATTAAAAAGAAAAAAGAAATTAGGTGTTTTCAATATATTTTTTATGAAAGATTGGCTATAGTTAAGTTTAATTGTTTTTTTAGGAGGCATTAAGTAATTAAATGTATTTATTTAAAAATATCTATTACGAATATTTCAAAAATAGGTTTATTAAAATGCACCTGAAATTTGTATTATTCGAAGTTCAAGTTCGTTAGAACAAAATATAAATATCGATTGAAAATGATAGCGTCAAGAATCTGGAATTTGATTGATAACTACAAAATAGAGCTTAAGTATTCAAAAAAAAAAGGTTTTATTTTATTTATATTTGAAAAAGCAATCATTTTCAAAAACTCGTATATAAAATTAGTCTCTTTCGATTTCAGATAAAACGTAAAATGAACGCTGTCTTAAATCAATAATTAATTACTTGTAAAGCCTTTAATTTTTATTTAGCAATGTTAATCGAATAATTTTTGTAATTCATAACGACGCACGTGCTTTCTGAATATAAAATAGCATAAAATAGTTCCTTTTTTTTTGCAGGCTCTACTTTTAATCTGAACATATACCAATAGATACCACAAGATTAAAATAAATTCCAAAGCATATTCAGTGAATTATAATCTGGAAATTTAGCTCAGAAAGAATGTCAGTGAGGATTTCAAACAAATATTGTTTATAATTTAAAAAAATTATCAATATCTGACAGAAAAAATATGCGTTATTTTAATAAGAACTGTAAATTTTATTTATATAAAACACTTTTATGTAAGTCATAAACCAAACGTTAAATTTTGTTGGGTAATGCTTCAATTAATTAAAACCCTGCATTTATTCTTCCTCACAGGTGGTGCTGTTGACCGCTTCACCGAAAGGTATTAAAGGGACTCGGTACCCGAAGAGTCAATTTTTATTTTTGCTTAGTGATATTCTTTTAATTATAATACATCCTGATTGATAAGCAACCTTTGTATACATGAGAACTAGGAATTAGAAGAAGCGAAATTCAAAAGCGTACTCAAATTCTGGAAGTTAATATCGCTTTCTTTTTTAAAGATGTCAGTAAATTTTATGCTTTTCTTGTCAGCAATTTTTCGAAACCTAATTTAATTTTCTTTTAAACATAACTGTTGCATTTTACTGTCCTTTTTAGCAAATACAATAGCGATTTATTGTTGATACCTCGAAAGCACATCTTCATTTTAAATTAAGATCGTTAATATTAATAATTTCAAACTTCATGGTCTTATCTTATAACTTCATACAAATATGACATTTTGATATTATACGAAGCAAACATTTAAAAGAGAGTTTTATGTTTAATTATTACTTAATATTATTTATATTTAGGATTTTATTTTTAATTACATTTTGCAATTAATAATCTAGAAAATTTATCAGTTATTTTTAAATATAAACTGAAATGACAGGAAAATGCAATTACTTTTAAGAAAACATATAGATAATATTTTAAAATGGCATTTTAGTTTATTTGAAGCATATATTATCATTTTTGCTGGTTATAAATTTTGAAATTATTTTTCTCAGTTTGTGTTTTTTCAATACATCGATACATTTAAAATATTTCTCCTTTGAGAAATATTTACTAATTGCTTCCATTTTTCTGTGTGTTATATATAATACATGAAACAAAATCAGAAATACATTTTGCAATGAAATAAATAGTTCTTTTAAAAAGTTAAAAGTAGGGTGATATTGTTTTTTTCTTGTTGTTGTTAAATTTACAAATATATCCACATTTTCTCTTTTTTTTTTTTTTTACAAAGCTAAGTAAGTTCTTGAAAATTTGATCCCTAAAGTTTCTTAAAACTTCCTTCATAATATTTTTAGTAGTTTCGTGTTAAATATGATAAAATACAGGAGATGTTTGGTTTTTCAATTTTCAAACTATTTTTTCTTATTTCAATTTAAATTTTCACAACTATCAACAATGAATCCACTATTTTATCTAAAATTATATTCTTGAATACAAACACTATATGACTTGATAAAATAAAATTTTTAAATTCATAAATGGAAAAAAAGTCAATAGGTACCGTTCCTTGTAACTTGATAAGTTTATAAATGAGATGAAAAAAAGATGCACACCCAAAATAAATACTTGTGTTTTTGGCTGAATCCCCCTCCCGCCCTATATTTTTCTGTTAACGTTCACTACAAGCGTTGCATGAATTCAATCTCAATTTTAAAAATAGTATGTTTTAATAATGATAATACTAGACATCTGCTAAGTTTCACGTTACAAGTGGTGACTCGAAAGTATGAGCCACAAAAAAATGTCGCAAAAGAACTTAGCTTAATTGAGACGGGTGTTATTTTTAGGCTTCTCCTAGACCCCAAGGGAACAGATGAGTGTTACCGGAAGAGCTACTTTTCCTGAGACTCCGTGCGAAAAAAATACGCTTACTTCGTTTAGAAAAGTGCTCTAAAATTAGAAAAACAAATTGAAGTAGAAGGTCAGTGTTCTTTTTCTACATAAAAAAGATAATTTTTTTCAGCAATTTGGAGCGAACGATATAAAAAGAGAGGGGAAAAAATGGGAAAAAAGTGATGAATTTTTAAGAGGTACAAAAGACAACTGCGCTCGCTTCCAGTGCCCCCAGTGAACGCGCATTTTTGAGTGGGAAAGATTAGACAAGAAAAGGAGCTTTAATCATTGAACCTTTTTTTTAGAGTAACTGTAAGCAGAACAGGTGTGCTGGGGTTTTTTTGTAATATTTTTTATCCTTAAAGTGATAAAACTACTTTCTAAGCCCCGATTCTTGTTAAAATAAAGTAAAGGTATTTGCCAAAACACCATGTTTTTCATACGTACGATTCCGTAATTTTTCTAGACAGGGCATTAAAAATATTTAAATCATATAATAATATTATTTTACTAAGAAACAAATAATATATAATAATGAAAGATAATTGCTTAAAATATTTTAATTATTTTCAACAACGCGAATTATTGATTTGTGATGATGATCATTCACAAACTATCATGGACTCAACGATTGAAGTGTTATTATTATGAAATACATCATAATTCTAATAAAATTAAATGTGTTTATGAAAATAGTTTTGAAAGTGAAAACTTATATTAACATTTGAAAAAAATGAAACAAAACTTCAATCAAGACATCTCATAGTTAAAATTTAAATTCGAAATTAACTTAGTAATTAGTAATTAGTATGTCAAAAAATAGGATTTAAATGCCTTGATATTAAGTTTCGACAATTAAGTTACAATTTCTATAATATTCATCGCTAATATATCTGTTAGTTGTGTAAAACTTCATTCCTCAAAAACTAGGTATATTATTGTATAAAATATAAAGAAAATTTGTATCATTTATTAATCTTTAATTTAAATTACCCAATGGATTAATATGTGCATGAAATTTATTCTTGATTTATTCTTTACTTCAAAATTCACAAAAATTATTTTCTAAAATCATTTTTGTCTCATTTATATCGACTACCTATTATTGAAAGCGCATAATTTCTTATTATAAATTTTGGATGTTAGATGGTTGTTAGAATTCTTAAATAATTTACATTAATAAATAATTACATAAATAAAACATTTCATTCTAATCCTGCATGAATTATTTTAAGCATTCACTATAGAATATGATAATTTTTCGATAATTGCTTGATGAAATTAAATTAAGGGAAATACTTATATAAATGAATACGAATTTTTTATTCCTTTACAGAAAATTAATTCTGGTTTTTATAATTTTTTATTGATTCACTAGTATATATATTCATTAAGATACTAAGAAAATTATTGAAATTATAAAGTTAGAATCAAAATACAAACATGTAAAATATTTTAAGATAACACAATTAATCTAATACCTTTATAAGTTACTATTTTTTCCTAAATGTGTACCCATAGCTAACAGTTTTCTTAACATATTCATAAGTAGAATAAAATGATGAATTTGAAAACGTGTAAAATTTTAAGGAATGAAATATAGGAATGAAAGAATTAAGCACTTTTAGTATAAAACTGTAAGAATGTTTAATGAAACATTTGTTTTGATCTAAAAATTAATAAAATCAAATTTAATATGGCATTATTAATTAAAATATGTATCATGTTCGAACATAAAATAAAGAGTCTTTGAGCCTTCATTAAAATATTAAAAGTCTATTAAATATGTGCATAGAAATTAAATTTATAGTAGATACTAACTTTTTATCAAAATTTAGATAATTCTTAAAAGAGCTAAAATAATTCCAAGAAAAATTAGATTAATCCTGCCTTTTAAGTAACATGCAAGAAAAATAATAACTTTTTTTTTCTAACTGATAGATTAAATAGATTTTTTTGGTCATGTTAATTTTGTTCATCTTTCTATTCCATTCTAGTGTTTTCAATCAAGTTAATCATACGACAAATACTTCACCCTGATTATAATTAAACATCACATTTATATTTACAAGGGAGTAAAGTTTTTGTGTATATTTTAAAAAATTCTAGTATAAAATAGTTTTTTTAATTTTTATTTTTTTATATTTGGTAAATTGTTATTTTATTTTTAATCGATCAATGTATTCTGTTTTTAAACTAAACAGTTCAGGTAAATTTAGCTAAATTGATTTCGACTTTTTCGTAAAAAATTTCTTTTTGGTAAAAATTAAGAAATCAAATGCAAAAATCATGTATTGCACAGAAATTGTACTCTACCTTATTAAAATAAACTAAGTTTAGCATTAAAATTTATTAAAACGATTACTTAACGCTCATTAAACTAATGAACCAAGTTTAAAATGGAAATTTAAATTTTAATCAGTAGATTGCTTATTAAACTTTGCTTAAAGATCCACTGATTACATTTTGGGCAAATTAAGCGTAATTACTAATACATCATTTAATTATAACTTGTTACAGAGCGTAACTATTGTTTTCAAGTAAGCGAATAGTAGTAGACATTTCCTGATGTATATTTACAATAGTTTAATAAATTTTGCCATAGATATAACTAGGGGCGTACATAAAAAATTAATTTTGGGTGTGCATATCGTCATTACCATAATAAAAGCAATTTTTTAAATTTAGAATTACCACTTCGTAAAAAATAAATAATACACCATATCAATCTTATTTCTCCTCCTTAAAACTGTCCTAGTATTGATAGAATTTTATCAAGTTATAAAAATTTAAAAAGTAAAGATCATTAAAATACCATAAGAATAATATTTGCATTTTTGGGGGATAGAAAATGATTTTTTTAGGGATACACCCCTCTCTCTTCGTCTACAAATACTGAACCAGAGACACTATTTCAGAGAATAAATCTCTTTGAAATCATTTTTACTTTCGCATTGAAAAAAAAAAATATGAATGAGGAGAGAAAATTTCTTATGCTTAAAATTTAGAATATCTATAATAGTATAATCAGATTTATCCTGACATATTTCATTTTCGAGAAAACACTTTGGGGGTGCATATGTCCCTATGCTTTCCCCCTGGGCTCGCTAATGGATATAACTATCTTACACACCTTATAATGCATTTTTATTGAATGTTACCTAAAAGAAATTACAACAAGCATATTTTTTAAATAATCTCGTTCAATAGGTTTTTTTTTTGTATTTGAATTATGTTCACGAACTACGAGCTCAAATTCCAGTAAAATATAAGCCATCTTCACAAGAATTAAATTGTTTCTCTTTCCTTCTATTTCTGACAATAGCCATGTGAGTTATAAAGTACCCATTAAATTGACGTATTATGCACCTACAAAAATAAAGCACATAAATATATGTTTCATACATGAACAAATATATTGTAATTGATGAACAAAAACGTCATTTAAAATACTCAAGCGATTATAAAAAAAAAAAAACAAGAGTCATAAAAACTAATAAAACATGTTGCAATACGCATAAAAGTAACTAAGAGTCAAAATAACGTACGATAAAAAGGAACAAAAACTTCACGTCTGCCGAGCAATTTTTAAGCACCATCAAATCAATAAAAACAAATTAATATTCAAAATTAACTCAATCTTCATCTCCGATTTCCCTTTATTTTCCTTTGACCGGAATGGAAACGAAACACGATCATTTTCCCATTCTGTTATTTCTCTATGCGAAAGAACACAAAAAGGGGAACAAATAAATCGCATTTGTCTTTTCTAAAAATCCATTATAAGAAGCGTACCTCACTCTGGTTTAGCCGGTTACTATTCCCTTTTTTTTTTTCTTTTTTTCCCTTCCTCCATTTTGCTTTTTCCCCTTGTAAAATGCCTTTTTATTTCTTTTTTCCCCTCTTTCTGCTTCATCTTTAAGTGTTTGTTTGCATATGTTTATTGATTAAGTGCAGAGAAACGATGTGTGACAGGTGTCTCAGTGTAGCTAGAGGGCGCTGTTTAATGTGCACGTAGAATATTTTTTTAATGTTATTTCAATAGACTCGTTACGTTGTTTGATGCTTATTTCAGCTGAATGAGAAGGTTTTAATGCTAGCATTGTTTTACAAATAAAATAGGGACAGACTGAGATATAATGTTTTAAACTTTTACACTTCGTCTCTTTTTTAGGTGTTCTTGAAAAGAGCATAATGTGTAACGCAATAACATTGTAGAGATGCCATGTAAGCATAAAATATATTATTTTAAAAGAAGAAAATTCATAAGATTATTACAACTGAAGAACAATTAAAACAAAGTTAGAATAAAGAATGTTTTTCTGCATAAAAATATTCAGCACGCCTTTTTTTTTTCCCACTGCAGACATTCTTGAATCTTTGTTATTAAATTCAAAGTTTCAAAGAAAAACAACATATTTAGTAATTTAAATTAAAAAGAAGAGAATTGGCTTAGAAAAAATTACAGGAATGGAGCTTTGTATTACGTTGTAAAAAGTGGCAAATTGCAGTTTAAATTTCAGTTAGTCAGACTAAAAATGGCATAATTCTTATCTCCCAGATATTAAGAATGAATATATAAAATATTTTAAAATATCGCAAAAAGAGATTTTATGTCTACGTATATGGAACAACTCTTTTTTTTTTTTCATTACCAAAGAATTGTTTAGTAATGATTCAAATACAAAACAAAAATTCTTGAGCGTTAATTGTTTATTTAAAATACGGATTAACAAAAGAAAGAGAGACCTTTCATTTAATTATTATTATTGGAAAATTATTTTACATCTAGCTGATAAAGAACTCGAGCAAAGAACTCATGTTAAATCTTATTTAGGCAGTTACTTGACACACAAATTTATTCAGCCATAAAAAAAGTGTAATTTTAATTTATTATTTTATTTATTTATTTCTTAATAAACGTCATCATTATATGTTGAAATACTTATACCTACATTTTCATATAATGCTATAAAATGTATTTATATTTTCTGTTTTCAACAGAAAAGTAGATTCATGAGCTAACAAAATTACTTGCAGGAAATTTTAGTAATTACACTTTTCGACACGTATTTAAAATGATAGAATTTCCTAGGAGCAAATAGTATTGAAATTGAGGGATTGTGATTGTGTAACTGTTCATTAACGTCGCACTGAGAAGCAACACAAGAGCTACTGACGATGGTTTTCGTAATTTTGAGCCTCGGTCTAGTAACGAGAACGACACTTGACCTGGCACCGTCCTCTCTAAACTCCTACAAAACGCTAACGGGATGACTTGGGACATAAATAGATTCAAGTAATAAAATTGAAACTACTTACAATAGTACACCATTAATTTATTAAAAATGACACGAAATGCTGATTTTTTTTTATACATTTATTTACTTAATGCAACTTCGAAATCAACAAAATTAAAATAAGGATTATCATCAGATTCTTTTAAGTAACCTTAAATGTAACAAACTACTTGTATTTTAAAACCTGCATAACATTTTTAAGAATCATGTTCGAACTAATATTCGATTGAGATTTATATATTTTGTAATTATGGATCATCATTCAATTAAATTTTCCTGATTTCCTCACAATATCATAGAATAGATTAGCAATAACTTCCAAAAGATATATAACAACTAATTAAATCTTAATCAACAGCTAATTAATCCTATTGTATTAAAGCGATTCGATATCTTAAAAACAAAGCATAAAGTATTAAAATAATGTTCCTTGAAATCCACTTAATATATCAAATGATAGAAAATGACAAAGTATTTCGAATATTAAATTTTCCATTTCAAACACATCACGGTAATTAAGAACAAATTCTAATCTTCCAAAGCAAACTCATAATGGTTAATTTGCAATCTAATAATATTAAATTTGTTCTTAACCTTCATATTCCTTCCGAGCCAAGGCGAGACCTAAAACTACATCTTTGTTGTAACAAACAATTATTCTTCGCAAATAATTCAATACACCCAACACAATTAACAATACGGTGGATAATTAAATGCTCCTACATACTCGAAGTTGATAGAGTCAAAGTAATACTCTAATCCGCCCACCGAGCAATTAAATACTCAGTATGGTTTCCGAAGTAATAAATAGAATTGTCGCATTCTACCCTGCTATCTTTCCGCCTGGCTGGATCGTTATCATTTTACTCGAATGCTGACCCATTTCAATTCAAAACTTTAAACGATTTCCAGATTGATTCGGAAATCCCTAAATCCAATTAAGTTTCTCAAAGCGTCTTTTAAGGGTCTTCATTTAACACATCTTACGTTTGTCTTTCGGATTTCATTCAATTTTAAGCTCAAAGATCCACAAACTCGTATGAACAGTTAGGAATTTAATTGCATATTCATTCAGAAACTACTGTCAACAGATTTCTATTCAAGAAAATCGTTTCCATATTATTGAATTTTAAAAAAAAAATGCTTTGAAAATATAGAAGCGTAGATTTGTTCACCAATATATTAACTGGCTTATTTATTTAGAAGAAGGGGTATTTTCAAAAAAAAAAATCTTAAAAAAATGTTCGACATGCATTTAAATAACAGGATTATTTTCTAAGATATGCTTTACTGACTAGAGTAAGAATAAATATAAATAGAAATATTCCTTTCAAAAAACAAATGTAGTTAAGTTTCCATGGTGAATTACATTCAACCGATAATCAAAGTCTTTAATTTATGTAGCAAATTCTTGTAATTAATTGTAATCAATTTATTATAGTTCAGCTTATATTGTTTAAATCCTATATGTAAGCCAATTTAAAAGTAATTTTTATTAAACTTTACACATTCGAAGTATTTTAAAACTATTATAACACTCTTTTACATATATTTAAAAACAAATATTTTAATAATTAATGAACTCGTCAACTATTCTAATTCCCCAGATCTATTGTATAGTTCTCAAAACGAGGTTTAAAATGTGTTGTTATCACTTTTTGAAATTTATCATAAACTACGATAATATCAAAATATCTTCAAATGCTTTAGTCTTTATGCGCCATCTTTTAAACACTTGTCAATGTAAGAATTATTAAACACCTCCGAAGAATAATTTAAATCTATGAATAATGTAAATATGTCTTACAAAATACATTTAAAACTGTGATGGCAGTTAATTTTATGAAAAAAATACTGTACTCGTTACTCGATTTTCATATCCATAATTTATTTCGCTTTATTACTCTCCATTTATCAACCTCGGAAATCATTGAGATTTTGTATGAATATTTAAGCCGTAAAACTCAACACCATTAAAGCTGGAAGTATATGTATGAAATTAATGGTGTATCAGAAAAATGATTTATGACATTTCCTTCCTCTAACAACCATTATTATGACTGTGCTTTTACTTTTACATTGCCAATTGAAAAAAAAGATGAATTGACCATCCTGTTTCCACTCACTCTATCATTACACACCAAAGATGAGTATGCACACACACACAATTTCAGCTATAGAAATTATTTTAACTACTCTCACATTCACAATAAAAATTAACATTTGTAAATCAAAATTAAGAATTACATTATTATACAGAATAAAATTTACCCTAAATATAATCTTTTGTTTTATTTCTAACTCTATTTCTCAATTCTCCCCATGGTATTTCATTTCATTCAGTAAATACTTACTAAATATTAATCAAATACTGTATTCAAACATGTCTGAGAGATATGATACATATATATATATATATATATATATATATATATATATATATATATGTGTGTGTGTGTGTGTGTTTCAAAATATTTAATCTGACATTAATATACTTTTAGAATTATATTGTTGAAGGTTAATTTTTCTTTATATTTGTTATAATTGGAAACATATTTTAGTGTTCCATGTTTTTAACAGGCACTATAAGCTATATGATCACATTGAATGTTTCGAAATGTTCTATTAAATCCCACTCGAATTAAAAGTATTATTCATCTTTTTGCATATATATCTGTTAAAAATTTCATTAAATTTTCCATTTTATTGATGATTCTAGTAATGCAAAAAATGTTTCAAAAGTTATAAATTTCAATCCAAAATTTTTTGCGGTTAATTAGAAATTTATAATAGCAATAAAAACACTTGACCAGAAATTAGGTGATATATAGTTAATTATAAAATATAAAAAAACACCTTATTTTCTTCAAAGTAAAGATAAATAGCCTGAAGAGACTAATGGAGGTATTAAATTAAATGGGGGTTCAATTAAATGTTATTAAATGTAGAATCCTTACATTATGCAAGTAACTGAAATGTAGCTCACTGCTAGCGTGTTCCAGAATTTTATACGTATTTAAAAATAGAACTGAAATTACTGCTTCAACTAGATATACAGAAAAGAGAAATAAAAGCAAAATTCAGTGGAAAACTGCTCTCCATGAAACACACCATCATAAATTTATCCAATTCCTCGAAAAGTTCCGCAGGAGAGGGAAAAAAAACCTAGTACCATCGGTACTATAGCATGCACCGCCTCCCTTGAGAAAATCTCATATCTTTATTTATGTTCCTAGCCTTAAAAAATTCCTACGACTCCGTTTTTCTTTGTGACACGTCTTTCAACGGTAAGAAACAAGAAACAGCCAAATATGAACAATAGCTTGCTCAGTAAAACAAAACAAAAAATATTAAAGAGAATGCCTTTTCGAAAAATGCGAGGCTGCAATGTTTTCTTAAAATATCACCCGACAATTGCCTGGCAGGGAAAAAAAATAAAAGAGAGCGAAGACTATGTATTTGAAACAAAGGTTGTTACAAAATTTATAGGTATTTTGTTGTTAAAGTAGCTCGAGGGTTTCAATGCAGAAACCAAACGGAGGAAGAAATGAGCCAAAACTTTTCCCCGAGTTGCGAAGCTTTGTTTTTGAAGGTGAGTACATTTGTTTGTATGTTGCTATTAAGTCGGACTGCATTTTTATGTTTTCTGATTATTTAGTTTGCTCCAGTAAAATAAGCTTTCGAGTTTAAATCTGAATTAGTAATAACTAGAAAAGAATTTTTGAGCTAATTTTATTTCTTTTAAATGCAGGAAGAGTATAACTAAATTAGTTCAAAATTGTTCAATAAAAACAAGTAATACTGTAATTTTGTGGTACATTAAATGTTACTAGTAACGCACATTTATCGTCGATAAGAAATGTTTGCTTATTGTACTTGGAGCTTATCTTGGATAAAACATATAAACCTGGTTTAAAAAAAACCCGTGCTTGCCCTGGAAATTGGAATAGAGTATCTCACTGTTTCTCCAAAACGTCAAGTATCTCCTTCGCATCCCAAAAATTCGTCACCAAAACTTTACCTACCGATGAGGTTATCTGACAACTAGACACGGCAGTTATTTAAATTCCTTTTCTTATGATTTTAAAATTTTTAACTTTTGAAAATATGTTTAGTGGGTATTTTTTCCTGCACATTTTTCTCGTTATGTATGGTTCATTAAAGTCTGCAAAAATTAAAAATTTCTTTATTTAAATTCATTCACAGGTTTAATTTTGCTCTGCAACAAATTTTCAGTATTGTTTTAATTAGAATATGTATTCCTTAATAGATAAAATTATGCAAAACAATTTACTATTAAATATAAGTAGTCAAAACCATAAGATAGTTCTTTTAACGTGTTGCTCATTGCATAAATTTCATTGAAATACATTGTTCTCATGCATTTCACAGAAATTTGGTAAAACCTAATGCATACAATTTTAAGTAGCCCAGTTTTGAGCCTTTTCCTTTAAAGAACTTCTTTATAAGAAATCAAAAGAGATTACTAATCATACAAAATATTACGGAAACTCAGAAAAACAATCTAAAAATGTTGCTCTCGTAATTGTCATAATATGATATAAATATAACATTTCAGTATTATTTTTTGCCTTTAAATTCTTTTACAATAATTTGGTGAAAGAAAAAAATTAAATGGTCTTTTTTGACTAAGTCTAAAAAATTGGATGATTTGAAATAGAAGAAAATTCAAATACGCTATTCCTTTTGATAAAATTAATATATAAAGTTTATGTGACAAACTTCACTAATTTACAGATTTTTGGAGAAAAATATTGTGTTCTCTACTGCCTGAATCAGTGCAATTTTATTTTTTATCATTAAACAAATCAACACAAAAAATACTTATGGCTATAAGCCACGTCTTTTTACCTTTGAATAACAGAAGTAAATAATAAGAACTTTGAAATTTGATATTTATGTTACTACAACTAAATATATTGGAACGTCGTCTATATAATAATAATATAATTTCGCAACATTATACCCTATGATTATTGTGAATTTATGTTTTCTGTAAATAATGAACATTATGTCTTGAAAAACAAGTATAAGAAATAATGAATAATATCACATAAAAAAGTTTAAAGTAAAATAATTTGAAGTAAAATATGTTGGTAAAGTGTAAATGTCCGTAATATTGAAAGTTTGCTATGAGAATACTTTTCGATTTAGTTAATTTATTTTAAATATACTATAAATGGGGAAAAAGTTAAAACTACATTTTGTTTAATTAAGAAAATAAAATTTTAATCCTGTCTAGATGCATAGAGTATGCTCCTATGCAAGGCTTAAATTTCTCACTCAAAGTACAAAATTGCACTTTTTTTCATTACCTTAATTAAAAGTTTTTTCCTCGCTGAGTTTTAAGTCCCAAGGAGAAAATTAAAGCTCAAGCAACACAACACTTTTTGTTCCCTTTTTTTCACTGTCGAGTTTAATATCGCATAAATTTGAAGTTTTCAAAAAGAAAAATTTAAATTAGATCTTCTTTCCATCCTTTTATGAGTTTCTGGTCAAAGTTTCTGTAAACAACGGGAAAAAAACCAATTGTGTGAAATGCAAAAGCTGAATAAATTTTTTTAGAGATGCATATTTTGATACTGAAAAAATAGACTTCGTTCCTGTCAACTTCAGCCGATTTATTTAAATTTTTAATGCATTATAAATATTTATATAGAGAGCTTCAATTTATTTAAGATAGGAAATTTTATATTATAAAAATACTTTTTGTATAGCCAATATGAACATAATACGTAATTAATATTCAGTAAGTAATTAACCCCTAGAATATGCTGATCACTGAGGGTAAAAAACAAATTCATTTTGTTTAACATTATACTTGTCTGAAAATAAGTAAGTAAGCAATTAGTATTTTGATATGTGTATTTTGTCTATTAGCATTTATATCTACATTTTTTGTCAGATATAAATATAATTTAAGTTCATCAAATATCAGATATAAATATCATTTAAGTTTTTCAGGTCAATTCAAACATGGTTACTCAAAATATTATTTATAAATAAAAGTAAGAATAATAAAAAAAACTATTATTTATTTATTCTAGGTAATAAATCATTTTTGGGGTCATCAAAATGGCATGCTATTGAAAATGTATAGTACGAACAATAAAATGTAATTACGTATGACGAGTTCAATGCAAAAATAGTTTAAACATAATATTATAATAAATATCTATTATTAAAGGTCTATGGAGACATATTTATATGGGCCTTTTATTTTCGATCATTTTGCTAAAATTTCATCAAACTCTGTTATTATAACATTCCCGTGCCATTAAGGGCCGCGGTAGCCTGGTGGTCAAGGTCGTGGACTAGCGACCGGCGGTTTTCGTTCAGTCGCGGGTTCGATCCTTGGCTGCCAAAGACCCGCCGTGTAGCCGGGGCTGATGCACGTTGAATCGTTCGGGGCCCAAAGTCCTCCCGAAGGCGTGGTGTGGATGTTAGGAGAGAGGGGTGCCAGCTCAGGTGTCGTCCTCGTCACTTGACAATGGTTCAAAATTACGAGGTCCGTCGCCAATAGCCCTCGTGTTGCTTCTAGTGCAACGTTAATAAAAACGAAACTAAACTAAATCCCGTGCCATTAAATGCAAACATTCTACGTAAACTTAACTAATAAGCATTCAGAAATTAGTAATTCCTTTGGAGTCGTCAGCAATAGTCAGAAAACAATTTCCAATTGAATTACTGCGTTTTATAAGAATACGGGTACTAATATTAATAATGAAATAGCATATTGTATAGTGCACTTCTGTATAATTTACTTTTGACAGGTAAGCTTTATTGAAAGAACTCTCAGTCCATTTTTAAATCAAAATATTATATTTATTTTTCATAGCGGGATTACTACACAAAGAGTCCACAAAACAAAAAGAACACTGAAATTTAGCTGTAAGGAATTACATCCTGCTTAATCTAAAATCATATCTTCTCCTTTCTAAGAGAAGATCCAGAAGTACAAGAAAATTCATGAGATTAGAATATCACTTGAGTGGTACACGTGGCGACATCTCTCGTGGATTTAAGTTTCGGGGGGGGGATAACTAGAGTGAGTTTTCGTTTTAAATTACTTCATATTTTTTAACTACAAAATCTTATAAAAATCCAATTGAACTTAGAACCATAACTAGTGTTTCCTATGCATATATTACTCCCTTTGGTAAAAGATTACAAAAATTTGTACAAAATGTTATCAATAACTTGAATTGTACTGTTATTATTGAAACAGTGCTGATTTAGTCAAATATATATTAATAATAAATAGATTTATGCTATTTATAGCTATGATTTTGAAGATCTTTTTAATTCAGTTGATATAGAGGATCTTTAATAAGGCAAATTACTTGAGTCACTTATTAGAAAATTAATATTAATAAGTTTATTACAAATGAAAAATTGAATTACTTATATCAGTCTTGAAGTTTAAATATTTTCTTAAAAAACGTAAACGAAATAATCAATTTTAATTAATAATTTTTGCTGTAAATAAGTCTAGTAAAATTAGTAAATTTAAGTTGTTTTTTGAATTCGTAAAAATTGCTATTCTAGAAACAGGAATATGAAAAAATTGAATTAGCCTCTAACGGCTAAGGGTAAAATTTAAGAAAATAAAATCAAAAATTTGATTTTAAGATATTACTATAAATAAATACTATCCCTAATATATTAGGCAAAAACAAATACAAAATCTAAACCAAAAATATAAAAAATAAATACTTATACACACACACACACACACATATATATATATATATACATTGAAATACACATATATCTATATGTATATACACACAAACATGTATATATTATAAACACAGAAATATATATCTACTGTTTTTAATTTCTTTTAATCACTTTTAATTATTTATTGATAAAATTAATAGGGTTGTTTGCTATAATACAATTAGTGATCACTTTTAAATGTAAATATATTTTTAGTTTATTAGAACTTACTAAATTATTATTTCTAAAAATATAATAAATAATAAAAAAAAGTTATTAAACAGCTACTCTAGAAAGATATCTTATTAATGTGAAGTTTAAGATTGTTTCTTAAGAATTTCTCTCTCTCTCTTTGTATATATATATATATATATATATACATATATATGTATCTGTGTAGGAATTTGTGCGTTTAAGTTAACTGATACAATATTTTAAATATATGATAATGCAGTTCAAATGAACTGAGTAAGTGAAAAATACCAAATAATACACTGAACTCGTTTCTACATACAAATAATAGAACCTTTTTTTCATCTAGTACAATTTCACCATTCTAGTACAATTTCTCTCATTTTATGCAATCTAAATAACATTTTGAAGAAATAAGATTTTGAATTATCGTACTTAATCAATTTTTCTAAACAGTATTTAACAAAATGAGCTACTGATAGTTATATGAAATTGAAACAATTTTATTAAGGCTTTCTAAATTCTGTATTTGTTTGTACAAATATATTAAATTCATTAAAAGACAGCAGATATACAATAATGAGATAAATTTTCAAGGATCTGGTAATTGAAAATTATTCATAATAATCGTATGTCTTCCAAATGCACTCTATTTCGTACCATATTAACCTTTGAAATAATTTTTTATATGTTAGCTTAACCTTTCTCCCTATAAATGATTTGAAATGTTATTAATACTCTACTAAATATAAAATACTAAACTGTTCCAGAAATATATAATTCACATAAGCAAATGTACCACGAAAATCAAATAACAACTTACGTGTTATTTATTCCAAAATATTCACAAAATGAGATCCTTTAGTATTAATTCATTTTTAAAGCTGTCATGTATACTTGGATATACATTAAAATAACATGGGATATAGATCTTCTGTAAATATTACTTATATTCCTACATCATGAATAAATCGAACTGAAATTGGACACTAGATTTCAACTTTCTCTCTCTCCCACACATCTTTATTTTTCGATGTAGGAAAGTACCACTCGGAAGAAAAAAAATATATAAACTGTGAATATAAATGACTTCAAGTCTTTCATATTTCAAATAAAATTCGCTTGAACATTATTGAGAATGTTATATGTGTAACCATCTTTAAAGATACAAGTCACAATATTTTTTTTTTCAGAATTTTTCTTCCATTTAACCATGTTGCTATCTAAATGGTTAAAAAATAGCTACCGTAAATATCTCAATATCCCCAAAAAGATGGATATTCCTTCTACTGTTACTTTCTAAAAATATGTATCGAAAGGAAAGCTACTTCCTACCAAAAAGTGAAACTTAAATTTATATACGGTGCCCGAGGCAAATGCGTCCATTTTCATACCAAAATGAAATTTTGATAGATGTAATGAAGATAAAAACATTTATCAAAAATGTATTTATCAAAAAAAGAAGAAAAAAAAAAACGTTCATCTGATGAAAAAGAAAAACAAATAAAAAGTTAAAAAAAAAAAAAGAAAAGAAAAAAGAAATAGAACTTCGTAAATAGCCGTATTACCTGAATGTATAGGTTTCTGAAAACAAAACGATTTATTTATGTATAAATCACAAACTATTTTAAAAATTCATTACTCATAATTATCGATCGATTAAAATCTGATTGAATCGATACTGCACTATGTTCTTTCAATTCCTTAACCATCCACAAAATAGGTAAGCTTACGAGATAAAAATTACAACGAATCTCATACGAAACCCTGTAAACAATGAAAACCTTGTTCTCACGAAAACTGTTTTTACGAATCTTGCTGGGTGCATTTTATGGCTTCTTCCTATCTTCTTTTTCAATGTATTAAAGCAACCCGCTGGTCAAATTTAAATTAACATTTATACCGAACAGTGGATGTATTACCTACGCTAACTGTATTACCCACATTTTATAAAAATTTAAATAGGTTTATTTTGTTTTGATATATTTATTTTCAATAATTTTTTTTCCACTATATCATGATAACGTATTTTTTACGGAATGGAGTTTCTTACCTTACGTATAATTGTTTTCAAACTTTTTTTTTCTGATCACACATAATTTTAACGCCGAAACATTTTGAGTAATTAGTGATTTATTAATAGGTTACATTCTTGTATTTATTCTACAGAATCTACATGAATTAAATGTCTTGCAAAAAATATAATAAACGATAGCAAAACAATTTATGGTCAAACTAAAAATAGCAATATGCTTAAAAATCAAAAACGCCACTGAAAATATTTTCTAATATTAAAATTGCATAAGAAATTTAGCAAATGTGTTTAGCTTAAAAGTATACATCAGGAATTTTTAAAAGCAATGCAGAATGGTTGCTTAAGCAAATTTATTCAATTCGTAATTTTTAAGAATCTATTTGAGGTAATAGAAATAAAATAAAATAAACCAAAAACTCTTAAAAAAGAAAATCTAACTACATATCTTTAAGTGAATTATTTTGAATAGCCTTTCCTCTGATTAAAAATAAAATATTTTAATATTTCAGCTTTAAAAGCAAGTATAAACTACCAATACGAAAAGTTTTTAAATTGTTACTCTTTATGTATCAAATCAGTAAAGAGATGAAAAATAAACTCATGATTACCATATTCTTTGTGAATAAATATTATTATTCAGCAATTGTCTTAGTGAAGAATGTATTTATTTGCATTTAAAAAATGGATTTTATTTCTTTTAAAGAAATAAGTTTTGAAAGAATTCACATATTATTTGAACATAATATTTTAACAGAATGAATTTTATTCAAATTTGTTCGACATAAAATATAAAACCGTGAGCATTGAAATCGTTAAAATAATGATAATAAATCCAAAGTTTGAAAACAGATAATACTTTTAAGTTTCACTGTATCTAAACCAAAACAAAAATTACACAAAGTTAAAAAATTATTAATAAAAATATAATTTATACACAAATAAACAAATTTAAATTTTTATTTTCCTAATTAATATAAAAATTACAACTAGAGATCATTGTTTGATCATCAAAATGCCGAAAGGGGAAAAAAATTTTGGCTTAGTACTTTAAATAATATCAGAAACTCAAAGAGAGAATTTTGGATTCCTTCCAATTGTATAATTTTAAATAATTAAAAACTAAATAAAATTTGTAAAGGAATGAGCGCGCACGGCTTTGTAAGGTTATTTTACTTGACATAACTTTCAAATAACAATCTGTAATAGTTTGAAAGAAATATCATTAATATATATATTTAAAAATCATTCGTGAATACCAAATAATTATAAAAATTCATCAATCATGTAAAATGTAATTATACGTATATATATATATATATATGTTTCCAACAATTATTTATAATTTCATATAAAATTGGATAAAACTATGCGTGCATTCTTTTTACTAAGTCCACATGTGGAATCACATAAAAATGTACCAAAAAGGAAAGCATCAGAAATTAGTAACTTTTAGGAATTTGCGTGTCATTTATGTAATTCATCTAAATTTGCAGCAACAGTTGCATCGGATCCGAAATAAATCAGATCTTAAGTAACGGAAAACAGTTCCGCCCAAAGCCCACAGAAAGACAAATAAACCGAACCATTTTCACCAATCCATGGATTTCCAATTGCTATGTCTTAATCCTATCTTTCCCTTAAGTCTTTTCCCAAAGACATGATTACTCAGGAAAGTAAGGAAGATTATTTCCTCGGGAGAGGGTTAAAAAGTACCATGAGCACAAGGGGTCACCAAGAAATGTCATTTTAAGACCAGCCACCAAATCTTGTACAAGGACTCAATTTTGTTCGGTAACCTGAAGTAATCACTCAGACCGGTTGGTGTCACTGTCCTTACACTTTATATTGTGGCGTGGCTTCATTTTGGGAGGAGTTTAATTTTGGATATTAACGCGAAGAGATGGATTAGGGAGGCTTTACTCGGAGGAACTCTTGATGTATGGTCCTTGCTGGAAGGAACGCTCGCCGTGTCTGGTAATATACCAGAGAGGGATGTTTTTGAGGAATAGTTAAGTGTGATAAATGGACAATTTATCGTGCTTCATACGTTCCACTTCGAGTCGCATTAATTCTAAGACAAAGGCGCAAGGATCGTGGTATTTCAGAGCGATTTGGAAAAAGTTTGAGTCGCGTTCAAGATTCTCGTTGGATAAAAGAGGGTGAGTAATTATTCAGATAACTGAAGATCTTTTCATTGTTTGGCGGATTAAAGTACATTCATTAATAATCAGAAAATATGTTAGAAACAATGTTGTAGAGATGTAAAAGATTAAATTGTATAGAAATATAAATCATATTATAGAGAACTAATAATTTTCATTGTGTTACTTAAAAGATTTAAATTTATAATTAAGACTTCGAAATAAGTTTCTGAATACAGGATTTAACAGTAATCCGTATTTACTTCAGATATATTTTGAATGCTCTTTTGTTTAAAGAATTTGTAATTCTTGAATAAATTAGAAATGTTGAGGAAAAGAAATTTATACATTTTAATGGACTTTCAAATAATAAAATTGCACATTTTTTTATTTTTATACTTGCTTTAAATAATAACTAATATGTGATCAAAAGAGTCTGAGACTAAAGATATATATAATATGAAAAGCACTATTATTTTTAAACGTGGATGAAATTGATTTGTAATGAAAATTAATGATACTTATAGCATTAAGTAAAAGGCTGTTATCATATTTCTCTACCATTTCTCTAGGTACGTGGGTACAAAAATAAAAAAAAAAATTTGCTAAAAATATATTACGTTCGTCGTTAAACTAAACTACTACTCTCCCATATTGCATTAGCTGGAGTGTAGTTAATTGAATAATGTATAGTTAACATGTTCCTCTGATTTGAATCTAATTGAAAATGTGTGAAATGCCTCAGATAGAATTTCTCTTGATTAAAATTTCTCTACTGAATAGCAGGAAGCTATCAAACAAATTATCAAAGCTATTTTACATAGACTTTGAGCAGATATTGAGTGGTATCATTAACAGTTTGAACATATCATTATTTGTTTATAATTGATACTTTTATAAATAAAAAATTTCAAGAATAAATAGAATTTTTTTATCTTTGAAGTGTGTTTTTAATATTAAATACTATAAAAACGTACTATTATAATTTGCAATTTGAGTAATAACAGACATTTATGATTTGGTTCAAACTTTTTATAAAAGGCAATCCCATTTCTTGTACTTAAATATAATACTTTAAATCCCTCTTTTAAATTTATAAATTGTTTATATAACTTAAAAACACAATAACTATTAACTAATCAATATAATTATATAATTCCATCAATATGTAATTTTATAATGTCTGAACGCAAAGGGTATTCCAATGTGCTTTATATTAGCTAAGAAATTTTTTCCCGTTTAATACTTGTTATATCACATTTTATAAGTTTTACAAAAAAATATTATGGTATAATATCTAATCAAATAATAATTTCTCGTGATTTTTACCTAAGCATTATTTTTTTTTTCGATTTTAACTGCGTTTAAATTATAATAATATTTGAAGTGTTTAAAATAACGACGTTTATTGAATATCAAACGCCTCTATGAACAGTAATATTTTGATTCGGTAATTTTATTTCACCAAATTTTCCTTTATATTTTTGGAGTACGTCAAGATTCTTATTAGTTTTATTATAAATTATTCAATATATGAATGAATTCATTGACTCTATCGAAAAGTCTAAACAGATAAGAAAAGTAAATGGTGTTTATATGTATAGTAATTTGGTAATATACGTTTGAAAACATGTGTACAGCATTATAGGTGACACACACAATTTATGAGCATATAGTGCGCTTACAATCCATACAAAACTTATGCATTTGCGAGTGGTTATTTTGTAAATTAATTTAAGCGGAAAGGAAGTAGCTTTAATCGTTTTGGCCAATAATAAAAACAATATATGAGTAAATCAAAATTATCTTCCTTATCAAAACCTCAACAAAAACTTATACTAAGGTAAGAAGAGCCAGGACCTTTATTACAAAAATCAACATTGGATTTCTGCATGCATGTTTTTGAACATTCATGGACAAAAAAATTAGCGCACCAAGAAAGAGTCGTCAAAATGAAATGAAATTTTATAAACGCAATGACTACTTTAATATAAGTAAATGATTAGAAAATCAAAGAAAAAGGATCATTTAATTCAGAGAAAAAGGCAAAAGAAAGGAAGATTTAATCCCAAGTTGAACCACCTGTAGCGCGAATGCACGAGGCGATACGATCGGGCATTGAAGCATACAAGTTCTGTATGATGTTTTGAGACATTTCGTTCCATATTTGCTGTAACCTTGCCTCTAGTTCGTTCAAAATCGTGGATGGGCAATGGCACCATACCATCACACCAGCTGTGGGAGCGGTGTGTCGCTGTAAAGCAAAGGCAGGATTGAGGCGTTCACCACGGGGTCTCCACACACGAACACGATTGTCATCACTGCTGAGATTTAAACTGGATTCGTTGCTGAAGACGACCTGGTTCCATTCCACTGCAGTCCAGTTTCCTTGTTCGCGGCACCACTCCAAACGGAAGCGACGATGGGTGGGCGTCAAGGGCAGCACACGTAATGGGCACCGCGATTCCAAATGTCCTTCAGTCAAGAGACTTCCTAGTGTTCGAGAAGACTCAGGGGCCTCTAGTGAAGGTGCTACCTGTGCCTGGATGGCGGCCGATGAAGCATTTGGCTGTACGCGTGCATTTCTTACAATGTGGCGGTATTCTCGACGACTGGTCTGTCGAGGGCGTCCTGAGTCTGGTCGTGTAAATGACATCTCTCGGATCCACTGGTCCCAACACGTCCCCACAACACAATCAGAGCGGCCTAATTTACAAGCTACTCGCCTAGCTGACCACCCAGCTTCCATCATGCCGATGATTCTCCCTCTCTCAAACTGCGTCAGCTGCTCATATTGTCTTCGAAAACGGCGTAATGGCATGTCTACCTCAGCTCTTCATTTGTAAACGATTCAGCACACTCAAACAAGCTTTGGGTATCTGTTTTATACTACACGGAGAACGAAGTTAAACGCCCTCTACCTGCTATACGTAATGCACAATTATGCTGCATTTATAATCATTTGCATATTTCCTCGACATGTACCTTCATGCCAAGTTTTGTTACGATCCTGCAATTATTTCTTGGTGAGCAAATTTTTTTGTCCATGAGTATATTATGTGACATATGTTAATAATATCTGAAGTTTGAGAACAAATCTCAAGCCCTATCAAAAGTCTTAAAGCATTTCAAAAATTTTTGGAACTAATAATATTACATCGCCCTTAATACTATAAATATCAACGTGGTAACAATAATAGGTACGAGAACCTTTTGAAATAAATCTTACTTTCAAAAATATTGGAGATAAACAACACGCGTACTTATTAAAAAAGAAGCTAAATGACCTCTATACTTCAGAATGGAACGAATTACATGACAACAGAATTGTTACAAATGTTCACTTTCTTAACCCTTAATAAAGCCAGAGAACACTTTGTATAGTTTCTCATATTTTTAATAAGGACATATACTAAAGGCTTATTCCACGTGAAAAATTTTCTGCATTGGGAAATGACCACACTAAAATGGCTGTAATAAGGACCCAGATTACCGAGTGTCTATATATTGGGGGAGAAGAATAAATCTCTGAGACGCAATCATTAAGTCCTCTTCGCCCTAAGTCCCTACTTAAAGCTTGATTATTCCTTGGAGAAGAGGTGATTATTTATTAGGATGAGACAGAGGGAGGTAGAGGTCGAGAGAATACACACTCAAGATTGTTCGTCTAGCGAATTTTCAAAGATCTTTATTTGGGCCTAAGCGTTCCATTTCATAGGCAAGTCAGAATAACACCAAAGAAATTTTGTAGATGTCTTTTAACTAGTCAGAAATGAATCAATAATTTAATGTACCAAGATATTTTTTGTAAATATTAATTATACCTCGAATTTCCAACAAAATTCATATAAGTGAGTCGATATTTTTCATGACATTAAAGCTTTATTCGAAACGGTTAACCTTTCAACATATTCATGAAAATCTATGAGAATTGATAAATTTTCAATCAGCCTTTTAATATTTATAAGTATAGGTGGATATCAAACTAAACACACTGCCAATTCATAAATACGATATACACACTATAACAAAAAAAAAAAGATGCATAAAGAGGGTATATACGATTAACGATTGTAATGAAATTTTGTATGCAAAAACATTTGGACCAAACATGCAAATGATTAAAATTTGGTGTTCAGTGAATGAATAGTGAGAGCAACAGGGCATCGGAACTGCGCACTCAGCGATTCTCAATCTGTTGGTCAAATTTTCTGTTGCATTGCGATTTAGGATACCTTTCAACGACTGAAGAAATGCCTCGCCACCGAATTCGAGCTCATTACGAGCAACTGTCAGAGTTTGAAAAAGGTTGTATCATTGGATTGAAGAGGCAACTCGGAGAATCACTCATCATATGAGTTGGTTTTACGGCGATTAGAAGATGCTGGCAAGAATGGGTGGACAGTGACAGATTTCAGCCTCATGGTGGTAGCGGTCGACCTAGGACCACAGCAGATCGGAAGGACAGAGTGATTGTCCGATCAGCTATCACAGCACCTGATTCATCATTATCAACCTTCAGACGAGAGACCCGAGCACGAGCGTCCACCATGACCATTCACAGACCTCTGAAAGAGTGAAATCTACGCTCTTACAAACCACTACGCCACATGTCACTCACGCCTACACACTGACGAGCCAGATAACAGTAGTGTTTGGCTCAATCAGGCTGGAATTATACTGACTGGAAACATATAGTGTTTGATGACGAAACCCGCTTTCAACTGTGTCCTGACGATCATCGAAGAACTGTTTGGAGACGCCCAGAGCAGCGTGCCGATCCATTAGAGGCACATTTACATCAAAGCGGTACGTCGACGACAATCTGAGACCTGTTTTGCTACCGTTCCTTTTGCAATACTCTGGCCTTATTTTCAGCAAGATAATGCTAGACCACATACGGCTCGTGTTGCTATGAACTGTCTAACATTTTTTCAAACACTTCCTTGGCCAGTCAGATCTCTCTCCAATCGAGCATGTCTGGGATAGTATGGGAAGGGAAGTGCATCTACCAGGGAATGTTGATGACCTAGCGCGACAATTGGAGCAAATTTGTTAACAATACCAAAGGAGACCTTTAGGAAACTTTATCACTCTATGCCACGTCGTGTGGCAGCTTGCATCCATGCTAGAGGTGGGTCAACACCTTTTTGAGCACGTTAATTTGCAACTATGTAACTCGGAAATAAATCATTCCATGTTTCTGAAATTTTAATCATTTTCTGTTCTGTACATAATCTTCCTGTGGAAGTGGAACTTTCTTTTTTCTTTTAAGACTTTTAAGACAAACTTCTTTTTAAAAAAAATATTACTTTAAAATAGAGAGCTGAAATGGATGTAAACCTTTTAGAGATTAAATTGGCTGGAAATATAATGTAAAAATGTGAACTATTACAGATTCGTGAATTACTTTTAACACATTTCTAATGATCTGACATGGAAGACAAGTAAGCAATTATAATTAAAGTGGTAATACATTAGAAATAACAGTAAGTCTCCTAATTTTAAGTCATGGTGACAAGACAAGAATGAGGCTTGTTTTGCTTCAATCTAAATGTCTCATACAATTACATCATTTCTATCAATTTTTAACAGTGACTCTACAAGGACAATGTTTCTGTAAAACATGATGTGTAATTCCAACACAACTGAAACTACCAGAAATATTAATGTAACTACAGCAACAAAAAATACTTATAGTGTTTAATGACAAATTTAACAAGAAATAGTGAATGATTTCTTGTTGGTGGTTTGAATAACTAAGTAGTTGAAGTAACTGAATAATTTGGTAATTTTGTTTCAGAAATAAAATAAATTGTGTGTGTACGATTAAAAATATTATTTTAATCATGAAAGAAGATGAACTCCACAAATTTTCTCTCTCTTTATATATATAGCGCATATTTCAGTAAGTCTGATATCTGAATTAAATGAAACACATTTTCAACTAAATTCGCTAATGTCAACGAAATTTAAACTGTGGGTGATGTTAAAGTTTTATGGTGCAAGTGCCAGATATGGCTATGCTGCGCCCAAACAAATCTTAATTGTGACCTAGACATTGAAAAATACAAGAAAGAAAGTTAAAAATGATTGATAAGGAGGGCTGAATATAGAGAGGAATTCCTAGGATAGCCTTGAGGTGCGTCACTTGTGTTTACGAAAGACAGCAAACCACATGCGAAAGAAAAAGTTTACTTGTGTTCCTCGGACTCATGATTCCTGTACCAATCACTAGAAGGCAAGCCCCTGAGGGTCAACCAAATATAGAAGTTATAACAATATTTTATTGTAAAAATTAATTTATAGGGGCGAACGAATCATATGACAGTTTTCTCACGAAAATTTCTTTTCATTTTCGCACATACCATGTACATCGTTATATTAACATAAAGTTCAATATTATGAGATGAAAGGAATGCACTTAATTAAGTTATTATCTTTGGTAAATAATGTCAGCATGATATGTACGACAGAGCTTTTAATTCTGTGAATGAAAGTCGACTTTGAAGGGAAAAAATTATTTGAAATCGACCAATGTCAATAATTTAGAGAAAACCAAATTAAATACAAAATGTTTATGCTTGATATAGCTGTGTAATTATCTCATGCATTTAAAAGCAATTAAGAATTATCAAAACAGAAATAAATCATGTACAAAACTAAGCATCCGGAGATTAATTTCGACGTACAATTACTTTAAAAGTTACAATTAATTAAGAAGATAAAGCCAATAAATAAAACAAAACTTTCTCAGCCACTTAGGAATTATTAATTAAAATTAAGTGGATTGAGAAAGGAAAAAATGAGCGGCGTCCTGTATTACCAGCATTTAGTTAAAACAATGCATTTTTCTCTTTGGTTTCTAAACAAGAGCGATTGAAATAACGATTAAGAAAACAAATATAAGACAATTTTTTAGTACTTTCAGGAGCAAGAAAGAGTTACTGATAAATGTTTCATTTCATTTCTCTAAAGTTAGAACAGTTCTGAATCAAATAACTCTGATTTAATTTTAATTCACCTTAAAGTGCTTATTTTAATGAAGTTATTAATTAAAATAAGTAAAGATAAAAATAAGGATGTATGTTCTTTAGTTATGCATTTTTAAACTGCGATTAATTTTTACAAGATATCTGAACTTACTCTTGAAATGGTACATCGAGTTGATGAATGTAAAAAAAATATTATTTGATGATTTTTTTTTTTTTTAAATTTCGTTCTTTTTCTTCATGTCATAATGTAAATTATGTATAATTTCTGTATTAAGTTTCAGCGAAAAAAAAAATTTTTTTTCATCCTCTAGTAAGAATATTTTATTTTTATTTTCTATAAATATTTTTATCTTTTTAATTTTTTTTGTTCATTTGTAATTTAAGCTTTAATTGTATTTTTTCTGATGCACTTTTTATCTAACTAAAAAAACTTTCTAGAAATGTTCTAAAATACCACTTCTCTTATTACTCAATATAAATAAAAAAACAGTAATGAACTAGCTGAGGACTCTTTATAAAGTTACCAATGTAATAATGTATTCTCCCGTACATTTCACCTGTAACTAACCTCTAGGCGGAGGTAGCCTAGGGATCATGGTTGCAGACTCACGGCCGGCAGTTTTTATCGAATCGTGGATTTGAGACTTGATGCCACTAAAGACCCAAAGGGGCTGATGCACGTTAAATCTTTCGAGTCTCAAAGTCCTCCCGTTGGCATGGTGTGAAAGTTTGGAGAGGGAGGTACTAGCTCAGGTGTAAGCCTCTTCACTTGATCGAGGTTCCAAATTACGAGATTGATCACCAACAGCCCTCGCATTGCTTCTATTAAGACGTTAATAAAACCATTCAACCAATCAATCAATTAACCTCTGAGGCTACTTTATTGCGATGATTAATATTAGAACCTCGCTTTCTTAAAACCTCATAATGAATGAAAATTAGGAATACTACATAAAAACAAGTGTATTGATTCGGATACAGGATATATTCATTGGAACACAATATTTGTTCGCACAATTGTAAGACTATTATATAACTATTGTGTGAACCTGATGGAAAACATCATGAAAAGTCCACTTGAATCAGATCAAGTGATTTGAAGTCGTTATAAAAACTTTGCTTTCAGAAACAACACGAGGACCATTGGTGACGGACCTCGTTCTTCAGTACCCAGTCAGATGGTGAGTGCGACACCTGAATTAGCACCCCATTCTCCCAACTTTTAAACTATTCCAATCACTCAGTAATAATAATCTCGAAAAATATGGCCATTTTGCACACTTGCTGGACCGTACCAGAATCAATTTAATCCCAAATGACTGAAATTATTCAATGAATGTAGTACTACAAACAAACATTACATCAGTTGGTTTTAGAGAATTTAGTCATTTTCAAATACACACACATGACCAAGATGACATTTAAAGTCAAGATTTCATTCTTCGAAATTTATACACAACCCTAAATAATAATTCTGATATCCAATTAGATTAAATAGACAGTTAACTAATTTCTTGCAGATAAATGTCTATGGTGGGATTGGTTCCTAATATATGACGTTTGACACGACTAGAAATATGGAAACCATTTGTATGAGCCAGACACTATCGTCAAAATGACTACACATGCAGACTCTTTTAATTATATGCATTTAAAGATATTTCGCAGAAGAAAAATTCATCCTATTTTTAAATAAGTGTTAAAAAAACTAATCAATCTTTTTTTTTTAAAAAAAAAATGGACTTAAAGATAAAAAATAATTATTGTTTGAAATGTAAAATAATATATGATATCTAAAATATCATAAGGCACATAAATAAGATACCTGGGTAGCTACCGATAATTTACTGTAGCTACTTATAAATGATTTCAAGAACAATATTAATACAAGGTATATAAAAAGTATCTTAACTCTTTATCAATGTATCCGCACGAAGTAATTCTATTGGCTTAGGAAGTAGCGTTACTCACAATGTCATTTGTCGTCTCAACTTCCTCCCAAGAACAGTGTCCGGAAAATATATTTCACATTATTCTCTGCATATTTGCTTTAATAATTTTGGGAATAAATCTTGGACTTACTAGAAGAAAAGCCTTTTTTCAAAAGAATTTAAAATAAAAGTTCGAAGATGAAGGGAAAAAAAGGAATTTATTTTTTCTTTGTATGTGTATATATAGAGAGAAAGAGATTTTATATTAAACTGATTATAAAATTACACTGAAAAAGAAAAATTACAAATTCAAAAGAAGTTAGATGAAAAAAATAAACCCATAAATCAGAAATATCACAAACATGTATAAATTGAAAAATAATGATAAAAAAAGAATGAAAAGAGAGAAAAATAATTAAAAAAAACTGAAGCAGAAAAATGGGTAATAATAATTTTTAAAGTTATAGCAAACTTTAATCTGTTAATCTGGATTATTCTGGAATTATTGGCCAAACTATCCCCATCAACAAAGTATATTATTAAAAAAATATTTGAAAAACCAAAATTAAATTTGGAAAGATTCTCAAAGCAAAATCCAAAGAAATAAATAAAAAAAAGAAAAACATTCTAGATACTGAAATAAATGTTTAAAATACAAAAAGCTTAAATAACTAAAACAAAAAAGTTAATAAAAATATAAAAGTAAAAACAAAAAGATCAAAACTTTTCATGTGCAACACACTACGCGTATGAAAACTACAAAAAAAAAAAACATACAAAGAAATAAACACATATTTGGTAATTTACATTTCAGAAACAATTTGAATTTGGAGTAAAGATTTATAAATTTTAAATCTGAAACGAATGATTTTATTTACTATAATTAATCAAATTACTAGGGGAAACTTATCAATATCAGTTTATTAAATTAAAAGGTTGCGGAAAGATAAACATAGAATTCAGAATAAATTGATAAAATGGGAATATTTAATAAGACTACGTGAAAATTTGATTTGTCTTGATTACATTCCAAATTAATTTGTTTATCAATTACTCCAGCAAAATAATATTCGAATCAAAAGTAAAGCAGAATTAACCAGATTTTCTCTATTCCTTATCGCAGACTAAAACAGAAAAAATAGGAAGAGAGAAAAATAAATACAATATTCTCTCAGAATAGTGCCACACAGTCTGCACAGTTTAAAAGCAACTAACCAAATTACATGAAAAATTATATTTTCCTTAATAACACTTTAAATAAATTTAATCATCTCTTACACCAGCAAAAAAATGTTCTTGGACTCGAAAGAGATGTTCAATCTGAACCACAATAAATACTGCACTCTATAGTAGACATAAAATAGAATAATATAATATTTATAATTTCTTATTAATCAAATTATCAAGGAAAATATTTCAATATCAGTTCATTAAATTAGAAAGTTTCAGAGAAAAAGGGAAAGAGAGAGAAAGGTAAATAAAATATTCAGTATAATCTAATGTACAATTCGAAATTACAAAATTAAATTGCATAAATATTTTATTGGTATTTATAACACTTTAAATCAATCTATTTATCTTTTTCACTAGCAAAATGTTATTTGAATGAAACGCAGTGCAGAGTCTGAATTAGATTGGCCACTGTACCTTATCGCACGATATACGAAAAAGCAAAATGTATGTCACCGCACGAAACCAGACCTCTTCAAAGGCGTCTTTCAAAATAATTCTCTAATTGAAAGTTGTTACAGAGAAAAGAACCAAATCTGTGATACCACATGATTAAAATGTCTGTGAAGCCGATTATTTTTTTCCTCGCACAACCAGTACAAGTTGCACACATGAAGTAATCGAAGCAGAAACAAAAATTCCTGCAAAGCATAAAAGTGCCGCCTGCTTTAAGTGAAATTAATGGATAATGGAGATGGTAGATAGATGGGACATTTTGGTGGGGTGGTTTTAATTTCGCTTATTATTTACCATTATAAAGAGGTTCTTTTTTGAAAGAAAATGTTTTTTTGGGGAGAGAAAACCGTACCATTATCCCGACTTACCTCTCCAGATAAAAGAAACGAATTATGCATTTTGTAAATGAAGAATTTTTGTTCTCAGCCAAAGCGTGAATTGGGATGGAATTGTCTTATCCCAATTACAGGATTTTTTACTCTTATTTTTTAATGACTTAATGGAATATGCTTTTAAAAGGAGAAACAAGTAACTAATGCTTTGTTCAATATGCACCTTCTCTTTTATAACCTTTCCTTACTGTCGATTGTTACCAGAATCATAAAGGGTATCACTGAATCAGTGAAATTTATTTTTTTACAAGAGATGGGATCTATACAACTGAGTTTCAATAATAAGGTAATTGGTAAAAGATACAAAAGAACACGATGATTGTATTGAAATTATTAGAAAGGCTGTATTTATACAACCCTTTAAACAATCCTTGTAGTTATCAAGAAATACAGAAGCTCACGTTGGACGGTATGATGTTGTTTGGAAAATGTTTTACAAAAAAACTGCATCCACACATTATGTTATATAATGACATTTTAATGTTTCAATAAATTCAAAAGTAAATGGTATAAACTATTAAAATTTAAATCAAGAGTTATCAGGAACAAAATCCGAAGACTTCCATAACATAAAAAATAGAGAATAAATAGTTGCGAATTATAATTTTTACAAAATCTTTACGTAGGTTATTGGCTAAGAAAATGTCATGAAATAAATATGTACGAAAAATCATTTTTAATATCTATTTTATTATAGAGAATAAGATATTTTTCTTAGAATAACATAGAATAATATTCCAAAGTCATTAATATATTATTTATGAAAAGTTTTATTACTTTGTGTATTAATATACGAGAAAAATAAAGCTAAGAAAAAATGTTAAAAGTCTCGTGATGTGAGAAGTTTATTACATAAATTAATTTTCTTTATAAGAGGACGAATTAATAAACCTTTGTACAGATTACTTAATTGGAATAATCAATTTTACCTTACAAATATTAACACTATCAAATTCCCTTCTCAATACTTAGTGTTGTGAGAACAACACAATTTAGATAAGAAATGAGAGTTTCCTTTCTTTTAAATCTTGATCCATTACATTACATTTGCAATACATATCCAGTTAATCAATTTAATTATCAACGTATTCCACTTTAAATTTTACACAAATTTTTAATTTGGACTCTTATGCAATTTTACTGTTACCAGTAAAAAATAATACCTGTCAATAATAAATAATAACTATTAATTAGATAAAATCATTGTATATTATGTAAACGAATTCTAAAACATACCTCTCATTTTGTGGATGAAAAAATTATTCATGTATGAAGATAGAGCTTATATTTACACTGGTGTTCAAAATTAAGAGAATTTTCCCGATTTGGTCAATTATCTCTAGAACTATTGGACAGATTTTAAAGAAAATTAATTTGTACATAGTGTTGATATAATACAAAAAAATAAATAAATAACTACTCAACAGTTATAATACACACGAGTGATCCTATGTAACCATCATCGGAGTCGCAAGGTATGAAACAGCAGTCGTAGAATAGAATAAAAAAAATAGGTTAGCAGGGGGTATGGTCCCCTCTTACAGATACAGGCCTCGCACGTTAACTTTATGCTGGAAATAAGGGAGTTTATGAGTTCCTGTGGCAATTGGTCCCCCTCGTTCAGCAACGTTGTTTTCATTTCCTGGATGGTAATCGGAGGTGTGTTAAGAATTACAATTAACCTCCCCAGAACGTCTACAGGATAGTGGTCTGAAGATCTAGTTGGCCAATCTATACGGCGAATATCTTCAATTTCCAGAAATTCGTTGACCAGCTGAGATCTATGGGATCTCGCGTTGTAATCCATTAAAATCGAAATCAGGACTAACTGGACCCCTGAAAAGGTGGATATAGGGCTCCAAGACCTTTTACCCTATTCGAGGCGCAGTGCCTCTTTCAAAGACATGGAGGTGTTTGAGGCCATCCAAAATGATGCCTTCGCAGACCATCAAGCCTCCGCTGTCGTAATGGTCGATTTCTTTCTAGGACATTGAAAGACAAGTAGAGGGTCCCTAGTTCTCTCCATATGAAAGTATAGCAAAAATCACTGGTTAGTATGAACCGGGACTCATCAGTGAAGAGAACGGTCACCCATAAATTCATGCTCCAATCTCTATGATCTCTGCATCATTTTAAGTGAACTCTCCTGTTCGCTGAACTGAGAGGGACACAAACAACAGGTCTGCATGCAAACTGCCCTCTCTCATGAAGTCTACTGGAAACAGTCACCCTTGAAACTCGAGTTATTGTGGCTGCATACAACTCATGAGAGACTTGAGAAACTGTACTATCCCTGTTGCGCCTCGCTGTAACGACCTTGCACAGACTTTCCCTCGACGAATCCGGTATCCTTAAACTGTTTTCATAAGTTGAACACGACGCTGGGCGAATTATCTGCAAATCTGGATTTGAGACTGGCCTGCTTCTAGCCTACTCACAATTCGCCACTTCATTCGGTCATCTAAACGTTGATCATTACTTACTTTTACTGTTTGAATTTTAATTTAAGCGATTGCTGTAAAAAAACACCAAGAAATTCGGCGAAATGCGATAGCGATCGAAATGCGGATTTTGTTTCGCGCGCTTATAAATATAGTTTTTAGACTAGTTCCACCACCATAAACATATATGCTTAAGTATTCAACTTACAATATTTGCATCTTTGTTTCGAAAAAGTGTTTTTGCTCTTCGTTCAATTCTTTTCATGAAATTCTACAAAATAGGCAAATTGACTAAATTTTGGATACCAGTGTATATATAATTTTAAAAATAGAAGATAGTAAGATTTCTAGTAAGAATGTGACACATGTTCTCTTTATTGTTGTTTTTTTAGATACATATGTGCTATTTTTTGATCGCTATTAGTTTTAGCATATTTTTTTACATTTTTGTTACATTTTTTTCTATACTCTAAAAAGTTCTTTGTTAGTTTCCATTGTAATTTCAAAATTTTTCTTATGTTTAATTCTTTCTTTTATAATAATTTTAGTAAGTTATATTATATATATATAAAGTTTTTTTAAAGCCAAAATTTTATGAAAATCCTATTAAATTTAGAAGATTAACTAATGGTTTGGATATTACTTTTGCTGCTTTACATATATTACTTTTGCTGGTAAAAATTACAAAATATTTATATAATACGTTACAGATAATTTGGAAATAATGGTAATTATTAATTTTGCGCTTGTTTTGTCAGATACATTAATAATAAAGAGATTTATTAATTTATAGCTATGATTTTAAAGTTCCTTTTCATCAGATTAAATAGAGGATTTTATTAGATTTCTGATAGAGGTTTATAAAAGAAATTAATATTAATAAAATTATTGTTTGCGAAATTAAATACATTAGTTTTGTAAATTAGTTTTAAAAGAGAAGTTAGTTTTATATATTAGTTTTATATATATAATTTTTAAAAGATAATTATGTATTTTAATAATAAGATTTATAAATAGAATAAAGGTATACTATACGGCGGTGTTACAAGTATTTGTTAAGTCAATATATATTAATTTTTGTGAACGTAATTTTTGTTATAAAATTTTTGAAATATTTAGATACATATGTGTTGCTTTCTCTTTTAAATTAATAATAATAAAATTTCAAATCTTTCTTATCTTTTTACCCAAATTGCTGAATTTTATTATTTTTTCTGCTATTTATTATTTTTCCCAATTTGCTATTTTTATAGTTATTCTATGCATTTCTTTGGCAATAATCAATAGTATTCTTTCTCTTTAATTCAGGGCATTGCTACAACTCCAGTTTTTTACATTTGATGTTAATTGAACTTTATGGAATTTTCAAATTTTTGTATAACATTTTTCCGTGGGATAGATCGAGCCTGTACAACATATTTAGCCTGCTAATCTGCTTTAAGCCAGATTCAGAATTTATAAATATTGTATTTACTTTTTTTTTCCTATTTCCTATTTATTTTTGTTGGTTTTCTCTCGCCTATGATTGCACTTTTTCATGTTTTTAAGCTTATCGTCTTGCCATTTTTTAATGTATCATTCTTTCATGTATTTTTTCA
>BMAW01048214.1:372910-423168 GCA_019974015.1 Nephila pilipes
TATATATATATATATATATATATATATATATATATATATATATATATATATATATATATATATATATATATATATATATATACATATATACCTTTTACTTAAAAATCATGGTTCTTAAATGAAATAACATCTCAGTTGCAATTGGATATTGAGGTTTATGGTGCAAGAACCAAATCTGATTTTGCTAGGCTACACAATGTGTATCTGTCACTTAGAAGATGGAAAAAAAATGAAAAATAAGAGGAAAATTGTGAGACAGGAAGAAGGGTCAAAAATAGAGAAGGACCGTTGAAATATCCCTGAGGCCTAGGTGCATCTAATGACCCACTTTGTAGGTGGGTTGATGACATTAAATCTGTCGAAGTCCCAAGTCTTCCCGTGGTCATGGTGAGGACGTTTGGAGAGGAAAGTACCAGTTAATGTGTCATCCTCGTCCCTTGATCGAGTCTCAAAATTACATGTTCCGCCGTCAATAGCCTTCGTGTTTCTTCTAGGTGGACGGGCAGAATCAAGGATATTAGTTTATGTAAAAACAACTATTAAAACAAGGTTATTTGTTGTTTCACAAAGAAATTATTTGTGAAACTAAAACTTATCAGCTTGTGTTACCTAAAATAATTAATGAGATAATGTTTTTGTGAATCAATCATGATGCTATTTTTGGTTATATAATTTAGGAATATGAAAAATTAAAGAGAATTATTAATAGAGAATATTATGAAAAGCTTAAATGTTATGTATACGTTAAAATTAGCGAAGATGTGCAACAATTAATAATTATTTTCAGCTTTTCTTAATCTGCAGATCGTTATTGAAAATAAATTAAAGTGGTTAACAAAAAAATGTATACGAACGTTGAAATTTTCAAGAAAAGTAGAAAGTCGAGCTTTTTTTTTATTGTGAATTATAATTTTAATAATCTCCTTGATATGTCATATTATTATTAGTGCACCAAAATTGTTCATCATTAGTTTTTATTTTGAACAACATAAATCAATATATGGAAATCAGAAGAGATTGATGAAACAAGAGAAATTGAAAGAACCGAAAATAGATTGAAGCAATTCAAATTTTGTAAAACAGCACAAGAAAGTGAAGCGGAACTGTCACAAGCTATAGTTTCTCAGAATTGATAGTTAATCAATTAAAAATTCTACTGAAGGTGAATCTATGAAGAAATGTCTAATGAAAGCTACAGAACTTATTTGTCAGGGAATTGTGAAAGTTTTCAGCAATCCCTTTAACTCAAAATACTCAAAAGAGTTACTCATTTCGCCGACTTTTCAAGATATCATGTAAAAGAAAAATGAATTAGTTTCAAATCGTTTTTCATTGCCTGTGATTATAGGGAAAATTTAAGGGACACAGTTTATTAGTTGTTTTTTGTGAGCATGTCATGCAAGAAGGATTTCAATAATTTTTCAGAAATTGTTTGAATTAGTACTGATGCCTAACACTTTCATAGGACAAGATGTATTTAATTGTGTAACATTACACAATTAATTGTAAACATACAATTTACGAATACCTCAGTCAAAATTAACTTCTGTAATGACAAATGCAACTCTTTCGATGATCGAAGAAAAACAATGGCTTCGTTGCATGACAGAAAAAAAAAATGAAATTTATGATAGGTTCAAGTTTCATCATAAGTGCGAAGCAATGAATATGGAACACGTGTTAACGCCGATAAAAATCATTAATTTCACAAAATGTCATGATTTAAGTCAACAGCATTTCTCTCTCTGCAGTCGCAAGTGAATCTAACAATGATTATTCCGATTTGTCTTACTATACCATGGTGTGTTGGCTATCCTGCTCTAATGTTCTCATACAATTCTGGAATTTGAAAAAAGAAATATGCCAGTTCCAAATCAGTAAAAATTAAAGTTACAAGCTTGTTTTTTGACACTACAGGGTTACAACAATTATCCTTCAAGGTCTACATAAAATAAAAACGCTTATATGATTTAAATTTACCACTTCAATGAAAAGATCGGATCATTACAAATATGAGTGATGTTCAACAGTTAACATTAAAACATTCAAATATAAGCTAGTTCTATGGGAAAAGTATATAAAAAAATTTTAAGAAAAATTATCTTACTTTTCCGCATGCGAAATGAACAAAATAATTTTAAGTGAAACCGCATTGCTTAAAAAATACGCAGAAAAAATATAAAGTCTTAAAAATGAATTAGAAACAAGATTTTCAAATTTTAAAATATTGGAAAATAAGCCTTCTTTGTTATATTCAATTTGTGCAATACATATATAAAATCATTATTTAATGAGATGCAAATGGTGGTAATTGAGATACAACGCAGTTCAGAATTTAAAATAAAATTTAGTGAAGTTGGCATACCAGAATTTTACAAATATTATGCAATATTTAAACTCTAGAAAATTTACATATGAAAATTTTGCTATGTTTGAAAGTATTTATCAGAGCGTGAGTAGTCCAGTCTTTTTTCTCTTCTGAAAGAAAATAAGTCTCTTATCAGATTTAGAATTTTGTACAATCATCTTGAAACAGCTTTTGAAAGTAATCACAGTAGCACATTAAACAAATTTTTTCTCAGGGTTGAAAAATGTGTAGCAGAGAAGAGGTGTTTAGTGTCAGGAAAAAACTTTAAGCTTATCATTGCGCTTGTTTTCTTCCAACATTTTTTCAGAATAAACTTTGTTTTCAATGAAAATGATTTTCCTTATTAGTCTTTTTCTTGCAGGCCAACCTAAAAATAAACCTTTGAATTGTAAAGCCTTGCAATAGGTTATCAGTGACATACCTAATTATTTTCAGCTATGGACTAATGTCGGACGATACTTGAAGTAATGCTGGAATTTTACATTAACTTTCATCTGCATCTACTCAATAGGTTACCAGTAACACACTTAATAATATTCAGCCATGGATAAGATATAATAGTTCCTTGAAGCAGTACCAGATTTTTTTCATTTAACATTCCTCTATATTTACGCAATAGGTTATTCGTGTCAGTCATTTTCAGACATTGGGGGACGGTATTTGAAATATTAGTTCTCTCCTGAAACTGTCACATTTTCGATAAAGTTTTGAACTCGAGTTTTGAACTCAAATTTATTCCATTCCTCTATTATTCTACCTACTATATCCTCAAAGTACAAAGAAAAAAACAAAATAATTTGAAAATTAAAACAAGGTTTGCGTCATATCTTTTTAATAACTTGCATGAAAATAATATTTCTAAAAAGAACATAAACAACATTTTATAATTTTGAATTTCAAGGAAACATTAATAAAAAAATATTAAGAAAACTAAATAACAAGATGACTTTAAATGTTTAAGTTAGAGATTCGTCTATTATTGTAAACATTTGCAAAAATCAGGGTTATTAGTGTTTGCTATTCGAAAATTAGCTATTTTTTCTAATGTTCTACTAATAATATTAAGTATTAGAAAGAACTTATGATAGTTAATTTTCACCATCACAAATATATTTCAAAGTTTAATCAATGCAAATATTCACCAGAAGACTTTCGTTGTGATTTTCTAGGAAAAAGTATTCCTTTTAAAACAAAGGATTTATTGCAATGACAAAAAAATCATTGATGGAACACGAATGTAGTAAAACAATATTTTCATCAAGCATACCTAAAAACAATATTTATTTACTTATAATTAGCCTTTTTGGAGTAAAAAACGTGACAAAAATTTGATAAATGACTTTGTTGTCTAGACTGATCTAACTTTATTTTTGCTAGGAAATGTGATAAAAACAAATATAACATAATCTCACAGGCAGAAAAATATTAAGTATACACAATACATCCCTAGAGGTAATATAAAACAATACGGTTTTACATACATCAATGACTCTTAGGCAGATAACCGAAACATAAAAACACGAATTTCTTCCTTACTTCTTCATATTCATATCTATCCAGGGAGTAGTTCCGATAAAAGTAGAACGAAACAAAAAAAAAATAACCTCAGTTAGTGGTGAGATAAACTGTCATGAATTCAACGAAATGTAGAAATATTTATTGAAAGTTAATACAGTGGAATACGATGAATAAGCGAAGGGAAAGTTACAATTGAAAAGAGCAGCATGACTTCTTCCATTGCCGCGAAAAACGTCAAAGAGCGCAGTGATTGATTTTTAATAACAAAGAAAATCCGTTTTCGGTATCCACCAATAACCGAGATTGGTTTCCGTGCATAAACTGATAAGAAGCCAATAATGCATTTTGAAAAGATATAGTATTTCGAAGGGGGAAAAAATAAACGATAAATGTTTTTGTCAGTAACTTTCATGCGCTGATAAGTGAAGACGGTTTTAACTGGTTTTGACAGTCAACTTAGCATGAAAATTATATTCTTTTCCATAAGAATGGAGCATTGAATAAAATTATGCAAAATATCCGCTGAATTCAACTACTTCGATAAATGGTTTTACTCTTTTTGTGATTTTATAGTAATATGCATGCACGCACGAAGGAATTTTATTTAAAAAATTCATTAGTATCAGTGAAAGAAACTTGGTTTGTTTATGTTTCGATGATTTTTGTTCAGTAAAATCTCTAAAGCTGGTATTTTTGTAATATGCATTTGTGTAAAAGGGTATCGGAAATGAGGTCGTTGAAAGAAAATTTCTAATATATGCGTTTTTGGTCCTAAAAAAATCATAAAAGAATATCTGCTTTCATACATAGAAGCATAAATTTAAGGGAAAAAAAACTTTTTTAAATAGAAGGCATCGTATCTCATTAAGATAGAAAAATACCTCAGGGATAGGAATTACATTCACGGTCATGTTTAGTTAAATGATACCTTTTGAATATACCTTGAACAATACTCAGTTTTTACAAAACAATTCGCTAATCGTAAATTATTTCAACTGTTAAAAGAATTTCGAGAAATGCAAAAAATCGAGGTTTTAACTAGACATCTCAATTAAGCACAATTTAAATGTATTTTGAAAAATCTAAAAGTCTCTTTGAAGCATGGAGACGCTTAAAAACGCTTAATTTCTTTAAATTCTCTAACAAAAATAGTAATAGGTGATTTTGAAATAATTACATAAAATATTCCTTTAAATACATGATATTTGTATATACATATTAGTTACTAACATATATGAACGTAATCCTATAAGTAAGGTCTACAGGTATTTTTAGAAATATAAATATTGTTTAATTTCAGTAGTGCTTACGCATCATTTTAATGTTTGATCATTTACCCATTTTTCTACTTAATGACCATTTCCGTCGAGGCATTTTTGTAGACGCTGTGGTAGACACACTATTAAATGCCTAAGTCACACCCTACCGGGGCCATGACACTGAACCACATCTTTCAAATGGTCGTCATTGCTGAAGAACGTTCAAGCGAAATGTTCTTTCAACTTAGAAAACTGATGGCAGTCACTGACTTGGACTATAAGGGTATATGCGTGAGGATATGCCATAGAAACTGTTGTAGAAGTGTCGACGCGTAACGCAGGGACGAGCGTTGTCGTTAAAAATGCTTTCAAATTTTTCGATATTCCCAATCTTGAATTCCCCCCCCCCCCCAATTAAATCGTCTGTCTGAGGTTTTTCAGTATCTTACAGTACGCACATATTGTGGTCCCAGAAACCATGAAGTGAATCAACAATACCAACTTCTGATCCCAAAATACAGTTGCTACAATTTACCGATAGATTCCGTATGTTTGAATTTTTGCGTCTTAAGCGAAGAAGAATGTGACCACTCTCGTGATTGTTGTTCGGTCTTAAGCGTGAAGTGGAATACCCAGGTTTCGTCATCCATGACTATCAAATACCAAAAATTAACCTTTTGGTCTGCATAGTGGAGGATCAAATCGCGAGAAGAGTCAACTCGATGTCGTTTTTGCTCTTCTGTGAGCAGTTGCGGTACTCATCTTGAGCACATGTTCCAATATTGCAACGTGTTTTATTCAAAATCCTATGAATGCTGCTTTGCGAAACCTCAGAAACCAAAAGGCAGAAATCATCCAGAGTAATCTACCGATCTTCGTTCAAGGGGTTTTTCAATCTTCGGGACTATCTCGAAAGGAACTGACGATCTCTCGCTTCTATCCTGTTCATTTCAGTAAGGCCAGCGGCAAACATCCTACAACACCTGTGGAAGATTTTTTTTTAACCCCACATGACTCAGCGTACACTTCCGCATATTGAGAATGAATTTCAATCAGTTTAACACCTTTTGCTTACAAAAACCGAATAACTGCTCGAACTTTGCACTTGGTGGAAGCATCAAGCGAGAACTCTATTATGAACTGCAGCCAAGAAAAAGCTGAACGTTACAAAGAGGTGCTTACAAGCGTATTTGGAGTAAGAGAAGCAACCAACAGAACAGCGTTGCCAACAGCTTACATCACCCAGTGTTTTGGAGACCTTACTTTTGGGATTAGCCAAGCATGCATGTTTTGATGAATGAACAAACAATTAAAATAAAACAATTTTTTAATTCCTCAAGAAAACTACTGCATACATGAATGGATTTTGACGTTTTTGTGCCTAAAAAGAAATATGCTCTGCTCTCAACTAAGAATCTGTTACAGATATTTCTAAAACAAATATTGGTATGAAAAACGCATAACTGAATAATTTTGTCTACCAACAACATATTTTAAATGTGCTATACGCTATTCCACAGTTGCTGAATGCTCAAAGATATATAATATTTTCCCACCCTTATGTGAATATTCACACTTATATACGAAGGTTGTAAAAAATGTAGTAGCAAAAAATACATTCATCATAAAATAACATATTTATATATCCGCTTTTGAAAGAATCTTATATCCTTCAAAAAAGCAAGGCCTTTCAGAACTTTTTCGAAGAATTCAAAATAAATCTCAATAATGTTATAAAGTTAGTTTTTTTACATTAGGAAGGTTAGAAATAAAATAAAATTATTATAAAATTACTCGAGCATTTTTTCTAAAAATAAATTACCTTCAGACTGAAAAATATGTTTATTAAATGTTATATCCAATGGTTTGAAGTATAATTATTTGAATTAACTTCGCTTTGGACTGTTTGAAAAAGGTATTGTAATTTCATAAGGCAGTCAAGAGACAATGATATCTTTACTGTAAACCTTACACAATCCTAATTTTCACTAAAATCTTAATGAAGTCTCTAAGAATTTAATGAGCAGCATCTTTTGTTGTTAGGTATGAGGGCCTTTAGAAGAATGGAAACTCAAACCTGCATTTGAACAGAAGATCTCTGGAAAAAGTGTGCAATTTTCCATGAATGTAATAAACATATCTAAATGTGCAATATAATAATTGAAAGCGTTTTGTCACACGTAGGAGAGTGGTTCAAAAAGTAGCCGTGTAAGAAATAAGAAATAGTAACGGAATAACTCACTGTAGCATTGTCCAGTGACCTTTTTTTTCTTCTTTTTCTAAAAAACACATGAGTATGATGCTCTTTGCATTCCAAAAAGTCACCTCCATAACTTTTCGGATCGATCTGTACGTCTTTGTCTTTTTTAAGCAGATTCAGTTGTAGCAACCCATTATTTTAATTATTACTTAGTTTCCGTTGTTTAATAGCGAATCCAATTGTCAACGCGACAACTTGATGTGGGATCAATCAAAATTCGATATAATAGCAATTGACACCAAATGAAAATTGATCTATGAATTGGTGTCAAATTTGTTTTGGCGTCATTTAATAGATAGCAGCACATAATGGTAGCACAAATATTTTCCTTTGTCGTTAAAGACAGGTACTTTTTGGACCACTCTCTTATCTTCAGTTACGCGACACAATGTTCTAAACACAACGCTGCATCTTTTCGGCCTACTAAATATTCCTCATATTTTGTAATTTTAATTAAATATATTAAATAAATATAAATGCAGAGTACTGTCAGTAATATAACTGTCATCAAGGGAAAATATTTCTATGCTAATTGGTTTTTCTTGTAAGTATTTTCTCTTTACGTTATACCAATACGTTTATTACAACCTTCCTATGTACTGGTGATTAAAATAACTGAATTTCACTTACCGTAGGTGGTAAGAGTGGCAAAGGAGAGTGAGGGGCACTTTCCTTGCACGTAGGTGACATCGCACTTGTAAGTGCCATCGTCCTCTATGCGCAAGGGCGATATCCTGAGGAAAGCAGTCGATTCTTGCAGAAAAAAGTCGGCTCGGTCCGGATTGGCGAGTTCTTGCAAAGGCTTTTCGACTGCGTCACTGAACAAATATAGTCGCTTCCATTCGCTCGATACATTCTTCGTCCACGTTATGAAATACACTTTACCACAAGTTGATACGTCCACGTCACAGGGCAGGTCAACTGAGCTGCCCACGACGCCGATTTTGTGAACGTTCTTTTCCTCTGAAAGAAATAAAAGGTCTTAAAACCATCATCTCATGAAGATTAAATACAACATTTCAAAATTTTATTATGCATTAAAAATTGTAAACTTTTCTTCGTCCAAACAAATGTTACATTCATAACTACATGTGCTTATATCAATTTTTGAAATGCGCTTTGAATTGTTTTGAATGGAATGGAGATAATCGATATTAATTATTACCAAAAGGTATTCAACTTAAAAAAACTTTTAGCGTGTCAGTTGTAACGGAAATCATATTAATACCTTTTGTGAATGCTATTTTCATCGATCTTACCAGGTTTACTCAATGCTCACTTTTAGTGGGTTTTTAACAATTTGATGTATTTTTATGCATTTACATCGGCTTCTTACGTTTAATTTGTATGTGTGGGGAATTTGAATTTACTTCAGTACTAACAAGTGTCGCCAATATTATGGTCAACATCACTAAAAAAATTAAATTTTTTTAAATATTTTAGGAAACTTGATATTTTTAGAGAAAAATTTTAAATGAAAGTAAAATTATTTAAAAATCAAAATAAATAAATAAAATCAGGAGAGAGAAAGTAAATGCAGATATGTTTCAACGATTTATCATTTACCGTTTCAAAATTGCAAAAAGATTTGATTAGATATAATACATATAAATATCATGCAAGTTTGGGAAAGCTAGCCTTAATCCTAAAATGCATACTTTCTTATCGAAAATATTGTCGTTTTTTATAATATCATGAAAGCGTTGTAATAGAGTTAAGGATAATTCGGAGAATTTCTTATTTCCCTAGCAAGCCTTTTTTTGTTAATTATTAAAAGTTGTTTTGGTAATAGCTTACGATAGGTTCGAGATCAGTTTTAAAAGTCACCAAAAATAGCCAGCACGAATCCTATTCTTCATTTTAATTGAGTTTGTCCTGACATATAATGGAAAAATTACTGTACACAGTTCCTCTTGCAAAATCAAAATTTCATTCAATTTGAGATTTAGCCATAAGGAATTATTATTGTATAATAAGTAATATATTATATGTACTTTTATTCTCAATACGCTTCAAATACGATTGTTACATTTTGATCAAAAGATATTTTGATAGACGGTTGAAAAAGACTAGAATATTCACTCAAACATTTAACATTTTAGTCAGAGGAACGAATTAAATCCATGGGTTCCTTTTCAAATGCTAACTTGGCAGAAATTAATAAATTCTATCACTACTACTGAATAAATTCTCCCATTGCTGAAATAAAATAATTTAAAAAGCTTATTGTTCTCAAAATTTAAGGAGGCAAACCGTAATGATGATATTCGCGATAAAGATTCCATCTAATAACATCCCCTCCCCAAAAGAAATTTTTAATGTCCTTTAGTTTTATTGTTGTCTCAATTTTCAATTAAGGAGTAGACGTAAGCAAATGGAACTCTTTTTAAGTATTTATTCTTCTATTTACATTTGTAAGGACAAAATTGTTTATAAAACCATAATTTTGAATAAAATGTTTTTTTTATAAAATGGATTGGATTTGCTTTTTATGTGAATCTGACAAAATATTATAAAATCTTAATGAGACATATACCTTAAAAACACAATTTTTGGTCAAGGTATCGATTTTTTATTTTTTTTATCTCATATTAAAAAGTAGCCTTCTACCTTAAAAATTCTGCTTGAATTGCTTCTATTTTATTCAGAAGCTGAGTTACAGCTGTTTTAATATTACTTCATCATCAATTTCTCTGCCCGGAAAGGCTCTAAAAACATTTTTCATTACTGCAAGACTCAATATCTTAAAATGTTACGTATCAATGAATCTGAAATCTTACATGTATGCTTTTGAAATAGTTATACATAGAATAGACTGTTCTAGAGATATTGAGTAGAAGTTTTTTTTATTCCAATAAAACGAAACTTACAACGACTTTTAAAGTCTATTTCAGTATTCAGAATTCACACTACCATGACTTCTCACGTAAACTTGTATTATCGAAATGATAGACTGTTTCCTATATAAATTTATATTCTGTATTACTCAATGTACAAAATGTCTAGATATAATATTAATTTTCTTTTAAGTTATCAGGTTTTGAATATTCTCTTAATTTTTGTTACATTCATATAAATTGTCTTTTGACAGTAAAAATATACAATAACAAAATTTGCTTATATGTTTTTCTAATTTTGAAGCCCCATAAGATCGTAAAATATGTATTTCTAGGCAAAATTTACGTTAATTCAAAGATTTTCTTCGAAGATGTACTGTTACATTAATTATTAAATATCTGGGATACCAACATTCATTTGGTGCTTGGTAGTATAGTGTTCAATGTATTTAAACCTTATTAGTCAAAAATGTGCGAAAATCCAATTATTCAAATTAATCTAATACTTGAAATTAATAAAGGTCTACTTGAAAATAAATGAAGTTAGCTTAGATTAATCAAATGTGATAACAATTTCAGCTATCTCTAATTATTAATGATAAATGAAAATGTATATATTAATATATTACCGAGCGTATTAATAGTTGATGTTATTTCTAATGCTTTATGTAATAAATTTATATACATTTTTCAGTAAGATATTACTATTTTAAAAATATAAATAATAAACATTAATCGTAAGTGAAGATCAGAGATTTTTTTGAATTTCATACAGACAAAATATCCGGAATAATTGTGATAGAAAATTATTCCAATTATCAGAATTAAGTCAACAGTGCGTGCAATATCTTCAAAATAAATTGTGCACTTATATTAAACGTTATTTAAAATTCAATAACAATTCTTTATGTCATTATTCTCAAATTTAAAAGTAGTTAAGTTTCTCTAAGAAAAGAAAATTTTCATTTGGATAGTTTCAAATTATCAATTTCATTTCTACAGTTATATTTATTTTTTCGAAAAATATTCACATTTTACTATAATAATACAATTCATTATCAATGTAAAAGAAATTACATGAATTTCAAATTCTGACTCTATAAGAAAAACTATCCATAATTAAAACGCATTTTTAATTCATTTGAATTACCCATTTTTGTTGATGTTATTTTATAAATGTTTAAGGATCTTGAAAAAATAAAACACACACACAATAAGTATATATACAAATCCTCCATTTGCATGAAAATGATTATTTTACCTAAAATTCGACAGATATTCTTCACTGTATTAAAGGAGGTTTATCTGTAACAAAAGTAAGTGAACACTAAGCCATTCTCTTAACGCACAAAACTAGACTCAGAAAATATATCCTCGGAAAAATGGGAGCCACAGTGAAAAAGAGTTTCTCGACAGTCAGAAGGGGAAAAAAGAAAATTCGCTATTAAAGAATTTTCCCAAGGGGAGGAAAAGCAGCCTTTGGAACAGCGTACAATGAAAGCTCGCTCTTTAAACCACAGCAAAGCAATTTAGGTTTTTCTTACCCCAATTTTTCTTTATCTACCCTGTGTTCTAAAACCGTTACAAGACAACAACACAACACAAACTTTCCAGGAAAAAACTCTTGAAATGGGCATTGTAAAATTTCACGTAAAATGTACATTCTTTTGTCTCAGAACATTAATCCAGAAATGCCTTTAATTTATTTCGCTTATAATTTTTATTATTAAATAATACGGTAAGATTTGTACCAAGCATTAGCAAATTTACATATCAATGAAAGAAAATTCATGAAAGAATCTCTAATTACGAGTACACTAAAATAGATAATACCATATATTTTTATTATTTTCAATAAATACATAATAGTTTCTCCATATCGGTGATTTTAGGAAAGGTTTGTACTCATTCCCATATGAAATAAATTATTTTAGTAACAATCTAATGCTGATAATGAACTACAATAATTGAATCTTCTTACGCTTTTTAATTTAATTTATTTTGTATTTGTATATATGGGTTTTTAAAATCAAATATAACTCACTACCAGATGAATTAAAATTCTGTACAATAATTTTTTTCAACAGTAATAAAGTTTTTTGATGTTTGAGTGTATGCGTGTTTAGTAATTCATATTCATCAAATATATATTATGATACGTATTTTTATATATGTAATAATAATACATTAAGGAATAATGTTGTAATATGCAACATTTAATAGGCAGTTAAAAATAATTTTAATTCACTTTGATTCTGTAGAAGATAGATTCAGTTGGTAGTAAATTTTGTAATCGAAAGACGGTTGCATTAAGGTTCATTTGATGTATACAATTATAAGATATATTCAATTGAATTTGATGTTTAGAAAAAATAATTGATAGAAATGTTCGATGAAAAAATATTCTAAGATTCCCCAATTGTTATAAAGAAGAAAATTATAAAATGTATTAAAAAGTAAAAGCTAAAAAATAATTATAAATGATAATCGTTAGAAAAATGGGATTTTTTCAGTGTATTTTAAAGAAGAAAATGTTTTTTAAGGAAATTCTTGAAGTCAAAATAAAAACGCAAAAGCTTGAGATACTCATAGAAATAAATACTTTTATGTAAATGGAAATGTTAATTATATACATAGTGCATTTTTTCAATGAATAATTAGGAATCTTCTTCTTTATATGATATTCATTGCATCTTAGCCTCATCATCGCATTATTTTCAATTATAAAGAAGTACAATTAAATTTTTCGAGTTTCGTTTCTACCAGATGTCAATAAATATTTCTTTTTACTTTTTGGTACATTAATAAAAGTATATTTTTGAAAATTACTTTTTAATTAATAATTTAATCATTTATTGACGTCCAAATTATATTAATTGTATAATCATCTCACTATGTGGATCGTAAATCATGGATTTCATCATTTTGAGGTAAGGTCAAATGATTGAACAAATACAAATCAACTCCCATTATTTTCGAAATTTCTCTCAAACCCAATGTGCAAAAGTTTAAAATCTGCAATTGAAGAAACAAAAGAGCTCCCCGAACAGTGGATCGTTCCCCGAGTAAACAAAAGCAGTTGTCAACCTTCTTTAGCAGAAAGTGTATGATTACTGTGCGCAGAGCAAGCGCTGTGGAATGTTGTCATCAGACATTGCCCTTCTTCGTAACAATGTGCTGCCGTACATTGCAGTTCAATAAAGACGTTGCTGCAGAGTTTTCAATGGCCGTGTTTGATCACACACCATACAGCCCGTACTTGACTCATTTGATTTCCAGCTCTTTGCTCACATGAAACATTGGCTGGGAAGGCATATGTTTGTCTCAGACTAGCACATATAATTAGATAAGATCTCAGGCCGATATATTCTATGATAAGACAATTGGAAAGTTGATACCACTCTACTTCAATTGTCTCAATTGCAGAAGCGATAATGTAAAGAAGCAGAATGAAGGTGTATTTAAATATTCTAAATAAAAATATATTTGAATTTCACTGTGAGTTTACTTTCACGACCAATCGCATCTTGAAAAAAAATAATAGCACACGGATATTATCGCTAAGAATTCCTAAAACAGCTGGCATAACAAGCAAATATTAATGCTGGTTTCATTATGAAATTATTATCTAATATCAAAATGATTTTTAAGCAATTAAAAAAGTCTTCAATATTCCTACATAATGATACGTTAATTTTTAATCCATATTTGCCTGATTAGATCAATACAACAGTACCAGAAGAAGTTAACTAACTATCACTGGAATTTGTAGTAATTTTGAGCAAATTCAGATGATAAAGACAGCAAATAAGCTTATATCATATATTTATTGAATTATCTTCCTCCGCCATGTGAGGACTTGAAAGTCGTTTGAAATTTCCTGAACATCAAATCTCAACAGAACCACAACTGATTTTAGAGGTAACGTTCTCAGTTCCAAACCAGTATTTATGAAGCCTTTAATAATGATCTTTAAATCACTGTTATGCCCTTTAATATCTCTTTAATCCAATGGTTTTTATAAAATAATAAAAAAAAATTATAATGAGTTGTACAAAACAAATTACTGTCAGTTTATTCTTTCACCAAGGTTATAAACAACATACTTTATCATTCTGAACCACTGTGAAGTGACTAGGACAACACATTAAGTTGTAAAATTATCTCTAAGCTATATAGAATGTCCCGTGAAGGCTTTGGCATATAGTTGAAATTAAAGCGCAATAGCTGCCACTATTTCGCAAGACTGGTAGAGTATGGACACAAAATCACGACTCGACTGAAACACGAAGACAAGTATCTGAAACACAGAATTACAACGCGTCCAACTGAACTTTTAATCGATTCATTTTAAAATTTCTTTCTATTTCATTGTCTTTCGAAATCACGAGTTAAGTATAACAAACATGTATAACTTTAAAACACAGAAATACTGTGAAAGCTATTATTATTTTATTATTTAATAATAGTGTTATCTGTAAAAGAAGTAAACAAAAAATAATTTAAATTTTTAGACATAATTTCCTGAAATGTGATTTGGCATTTAAGTTTTCCAAACATATAAAATGTACATTAAATTTGCCAGCGTTCTTATATCAGAGCCAAATTCAATTCAGTTTAGATATATAATTATATTCATTCAAATGGAAAAACAATTGAAGTTATATTTGGTTTGAGAAAAGGTATGGATATAAATCAAATATTTTTGCTACAGATATTGAATCTGGAAAATTTTCTCAGTAATTCTTCAAGACTCAAAACTTTTTTGGAATCTGACTTTTCAAAAAATCTAATTAGAACTTCAAATATGAATTTTCAAAAAATGCCTTTACTGTTAAAAATAAATTTTCAAACATAATTATATTTCAAAAGAATTGACAGAGTTTTGAAAGTTGTAAATTTTCTGGACATTTTCGACATAAAGTGTTTCGATATTAACCTCATCAATCGGATGAAATCAGAAAATTTAGAAATGCAGGCTATAGGTCTATAATGTAATCCGATTTTGACAGAAAAATTTGCAGATATGCGAAAACAAATAAAAAAACTGATACATTATCAAATGTCAGAAGATGTAGAGTATGAATCCTGGGGTATTGAAAACTCAGTAATATATTTCAGAAACCTTTGCTTCAAACTAACAGTGGCATTATTTACCATTTTCTCGTTCACTTACTCTTGTAAAAGTATTTTCTTGTTACTATATCATATACTGTGAAAGAATAGAAACTTACTGACAGAGGATCACTGAGCGACTATTATTACCTTGTCACCGACAACATGCTAGCCTGTTATCAAAATTCTTCGAAGTAATCTGAAGTCAAAAACTTTTAGTAAACCATATTATTAATTTATTTCAAATATATTTATTTTTTAAATTTTATTATTTTCAGTGCCTTTTTATATTGAATAAATATTGTATTCTATTTCTATGTTTTATTTATCATTTATTACAAATAAAAAACATATAGGCATTATGTATAAGAACATAAGATACAGGCATTCGAAAAAATCTGCAATTCAATTTACTTTAATTTTGTAACTTTTATGAAATCATATTTGTAATGTAAACTTGTATATTTTAATCAAATAAATAAATATTTTTCTTGAATAAAAAAATAAAAATTTCCAAATTTCTTTTCTTAAAATTTTCTTTGTAGTTCTAAGCATAGGTTTGTGCGAATAACTCCCATTTATATTTAATTCACCTTCCCATGTGCTACGAGTCCCAAATTGCTATTTCTGAACTTTCCCATTCAAATTTTGCTTTTTCATTCATAAAGAAGCATATGCTCAATAATTCTTACAAAAATGAGCTTAGGGAATTAATATTTTAATTAAATCGAAATACATATTTTAAATGGAGAAATAAAAAAATTATTATTTCTTAGAAATTAATTACACTACGTATGTACGATAGGAAAATAAATTAAATACCATAATTGTGTTTTAGAACTAAAATTCCCTTCAGGAAACTGAAACTGAGATACCTATATCCAAAGCAACTTATATACAAAGTAATTTCTATGTGCTTACTTTTAAATTTTAATTTAATGCATCCTCCTTTTTTTCCTTCGAAGAATACTTTCTTTTAATTCCAAAAAAATTAACTTTTAATTTAAATCTTTAAGTCCATTACGCGTGTAGTATTTTATTAAAAGTTATTTCTAGAGCCTAGAATGGTTTTTGCATTTGAAGAAAAAGACGGAAAAAAGTATATATATGTACAAATAGAGTTTCCTGAGAGAATAACACCTCGCAAGAAACAAGGAGAAACAAAAAAAAAAAAAACCACCCATTCCTATTGCGCTCTTTAATTAGAAATGTTCTTTTCTTAACTTCATTAAGTTCCTAAGTTAAAACGAATGTCCCAAATTCCATTAGCTTTTTCTGAGTCCTCTCTTGGACTTAATCCTGCACAGTTAATTCATTAACTTTCTTAATTATTCTGTGTCTTTTTTAGCGTGTAATTTAATCTTTCAATTTGGTTTTTAACTCTCTCTTTATTCAACTGAAAGTATATAAAAATTGTTCCTTCTGCCCTATTACTATTTTGTTTCGACTGTTCGAATACAGCTTCAATGACGTTTGTTTATTCTATGTAATTATGCATATATTTTTTTCTCTCTAGAATATTACTTATGTTTTCGGAACGTCAGATGAAAAACTTCCCATTAGGATTGGAAATTAAGCTGGGAATAATTTTGTTTCGTTAAAAACTAAAGAATGTTTTTGATTTCCCATACTTTCGTTTGGAGAGTGCAATTAGAAGAAAAACGTAAGCTAAGCATTCAGGATTCATTTCATTGGATGTGATACGCAATAAAATTATTAAGTATTAATTCATTGGGGATCTTATTTAGAAATTATAAAAAAAAAACATGTTCCTCTAAAAAATGGAAACTAGTAATTATAAGGGTTAAAATTATTTTAATCTCACCTTAATTGAAATAGGTGCATTTTGAATCAAGCATGAAGCTACACAATGTATTGCTTTACATATTCTGATATTCAGAAAATAATAACTTTCCATAAAAACATTTTTTAGATTTATTCTAATTAAATATTATCATTTCAAATAAAAGTTAAGTTTTTACATACCCCTATCTCTGGAAATTTCTGTAAGCATAAAATTTCAAAGATATCTTTAGATTACAAGCTGAATGACCTTTTTTTTCATAGGTGAATTTTAAAAATTAAACTATGATGAATACAAGTAAGTTTTGTCAGAAGCAAAAGTAAAACGTTTGGTCCTGTCTGTGGCGTAATGTGCGGAGTGGCTTTCCTTAGCGGAGTGATAGTGTTTTTCAGTGGAAGGAAAAAAGATTTTAAAAAGAAATTGCTCACTGAGTGTGTAATTAAAAGTACACTTACAGATATTTTGCGAGTTCTTTTAAAGACGTTAAAACATTGCGACCATTTTTTTTCTGGTGGGGGTGGGGATGATCAAAGCCGTGAATTTGCATAAAGAAGCAACAAACTTACAACTGCAGTTTTATATCAGATTTTGCTTGAAACAAAAACAAATATGGTTCATTTAAACCGTTTTCTAAAAATCAAATTCCAATAAAAACTCATTGAATTACGCAATTTTTAAGTTCAAAATATTTAAGAAAAATTGTTGTATATCATGGAAAATCCTGTAAAATAGTGAAAAAAAGAGGGGTAAACATATACTTGAAGAAAAAACAATTCTTAGCGAGAATGGGATTGTCACTGCTTCCCTACATTTCGACATTCTAAAAAAATGGAGCGATACAATCAAAGGTATTAATTTCTATAAATGACAAAGAAACAGGCATTCAAATATATATATATATTATAAATCACTTATAATTTTAATGTACCCAATGTGTAAATTGTAAGTATAACATTAGCTGAGGAAAAGATATGAAAAGAGTCGATTATTAAATGTAGTAAAATGTATCGTAGTAAAGAAATGAAAGAAAATGTTCGGTTTGATTTCCTTACAGCAAAAAAAAAAATGAATTAAGAAATTTGCTCAAACTCCGTAATTGGTAAATATAATGAATAATATATTTTTTATGATTTCAGGTGAAAATGAAATATTTTAATTCATTTAATGATAAAGTCACCACAAAAATTATTAAATTCATTAAGTAAATTCTTCAAGACGCTATTTTTTAACACTGTATCGAAAAATTTGCAGTTTGAATGCTTAAATATAATAAGAATAACAGTTTTGAAAAGTCATTTGAAACATAATGAATTTCTACAAAACCCATTAGAGTACGGGAATAAGTATTTCTTCTAATTTTTTTCGAAATTTGGAATTCTGTATTATAAATAAAGTAATTTACTTTAAATAAAAATATTTATCTGCTATATTTCTAATAATGAATTATAAATACCACATTATCTCCAAAGACTTTTAATTTTTTGCTTATCATAATCATAATATTATTAAAGGAGTAATCAACTAAAGAGAAAAAATAAACAGCAATAAAGTAACTGGAAACATCTTAAAACATGCATTAATTTTATTTGAAATATTTTTTCCATCCTTTGCCAAAAGCTTGGAAAGTTAATTGTTTAAAACACACTGTTCATTTATTCAAGATCATACTTTCTGGATATTGAGTTTCTAAATAAAGTAAAGTCTATGGATAAAAACAAAAAAATGCACACAAAAGGGAATTTTTTGAAACTCAGAACGGGGGAAAAATAGGTAGAACAATGATAACGAAGGAAACTTCTTAATGGCTAGAAAACATAGACAATTGGCGAAAAAATAGGAATTAAAACTCAATTTTTTTTCAAATAGCACTACTAACTAAAATATAATAGAAAAATATATTATTAATCTTTGAAGTACAAAATACTTTTTATAAAACTTGAAATAATTTTATAAAAATTTGTTAAAATCTTCTTCATAATGGCAACATTTTTTACATAAATTCAGCCTTGTACAAATCTAAACCTTGTTTTTTAATATCTATTATAAATTTTTGAGTACACAGATGGATTATTATAAAGAAAAATTATTATAATGGTTTTTATAAGTCATTTAATGTAGTTATACTCAACTAATAATGCAACAATGATAATGTATAAGTAATAATAATGTATGAAAGTGATAAACTTTTTTCAAAACTCAATTTTTTTAAAATGTTCAATTCCATTAATTTTAAAGCTTTGAATTAAATAAAAGGTTTTAAAGGAACCGAAGTAAATTTTAATATTATTTTGAAGTACTGATTCAGCTTAAAATTGATTATGGTTTTTATAAAGGTAACATTAGAGCAATGGTTTTCAAATTATGAAAGGAAAAAAATGAAAAAATTAATGACTAATTGTAAGAAGAAAAAGCATAAAATCTCTTAACAAATGCGTACAACATTTTTTTCACAAATCTTAATAATTCATCAACTTAGAATTTTAATCAACTTGAATTATCTAAAATTAGTACATCATAATATGAATAATAATTATCTATAAATTATATTTTGAAACTTGATACACAAAATTGATCACTAAACATATCTTCTTTAAATGTTTCTAACTTACCTATAAACTATAACTCTATCGTAACAAAAATTGTTTTATTTTCGTAAAATTAATACTTTGGTTTCATAAATAACTTTTTTATCTACAAGTATTAGGTCTGAATAAATATATTCAGCAAAAGCTCTTTAAAACGGTGGGTGAAGGATCACAGTCATACAGGAATAGTGATTTTCCGGATTACCAAACGTTAATATTGCTTAAACGGGGCTACCAAAGATATATATATATATATATATATAACATCTAATAACAGAAGGTTTTACTTTTTTGTATAATGAATGTAGAAATGTGCGTGTAGTAGTAATAGTACAAGCCATTTGAAAGATAAATAGGGGTCTTAACATTCGATATTCTTGTATAATTATGTATCCAGAAATGGCTGTTTTATGAAAAGAAAATGAAAAAATAGTTTATGCATTAGTACATTAAAATAAAGTTGCTAGTCTCAACATTTTCTCTGAAAATCATTTTAAAATTTTGTATGAACAAGTACAATGAATCACTTTCATATTTTCTTTTTAGTGTTTGTTAAACTTATATTTTCCTTCTACCTACATAACAATTAATTTCTTTATTTATTATTTCAGAAATTCATTTGATCTGGATGCATCATAATTTTAAAATATCTGTGTGATATTTTGAATAACTATTCTATATAAATTACGGCAGGGTAATATGCTTTCCAATAAAAAAAATACCGGAAATAACCATATTAAAATCATGTTTTTAATCAATATATGTATCTATAAAATTGTACTTCATTATTATAGACATAAATGAAAATGTACAGTATTAATTTATTGAAATTAATGAAAGAGCATTAAAATATAGCATTATTTAAATTCATGATTAACTGTAAAGTTGGCTTTTATCATCTATTATAAAAATATATTGTTCTAAGCAAGTGTGTTGATGTTGATGCATTACGCCTTATTCTTAGAGACATAAATGATGATGATCTGTATTAAACTATTGATATTAATGAAATAAGATTAAAATAACGTAACACTTCATTATTTGTAACCCTCAGGTAGTCACTTATTAAATATATTACGTAATTTCTTAAAGCAATTTCATCACAAAAGTCATTCTCATTACCTGCAACAAGGTATGTTCAAGATAGAAACAGTGTTTCTCAATAAAATATTTACATGAGGTAAAGGTAACTTAAAATAATACTTGGCAAAACTAGAAGTCTCCCCGCAGACAAACTTTTGGTCATAAGACCACCAATGGAAAACGTAACACAGCCGGCAGTATTAATCTGCGAAATTGACTGTAAATTTTTTCCACTGCATTTGCTCTGCTCCTTTATAGCCGACGTATTCTCCACTTCTCTCTGTGCAGAGAAACCAATTACCAGGGGCGCGAAAGGTTACAATCGAAACTTTCCTAACATTGCCCTGCAGTTTCTTCTTGAAGCCTCTGCTCGAAAATTCATTACCTGAAGTGTGTGCGTCCTGGTTTTCTGTGTTTCAAGGCTTTCTTCCTATAGCAATGGAGATTAAATGAAACATCAGGACGTCACGTGGATCCAGGCAAGTCTTTGTGTGTGAGGGAAGGAGGAGGGTGCTACGGAAGTGCCGTACAAGTTCCTGTTCGCTTGTTTCGCTTGAATACGGCTCCGAATTCTCGCTTTTTTTATTTGATCCAATTTTTTTCCTGTTTTATGTCTTTATTTTGTTTATTTCCAGAGGAAAACGAAAGTGTTTTCAACTTTGCTCGAACTCGTAAAAGATTAGAAGTTTCTGGAGGTTTTTACACCGCCTGCAAGGGTTGCTGAGTAATTTGGAAATTCAATCGGATACAAAGTAGTGTGACATTTTACGGATGAGATATGGAACACTCCCCAGTTAAAAAAAATCTGTTTATGACAGTATGGTACATATACTTTGCTTACATTATTGTGAGAAAGGGAGCTCATTATTAAATTACAATAAGCAATTCAAAATTGGATATATCTTACGAATATGGTATAGTAAAAAAATATAAAAATGTATTAAAAATTATAAGATATAAGTCCTTAGAAATCCTAATGGTGCTCGTAGGATCAAAATGATTTGATTTTAGCAAGAATCATAACTCACAAGACTGCTGTCAAAGTCTTTGTTCCTCATGATGCCTTTCACATCTCAAAAATTCTTCATCGAAACTTTTCCGGCCGATGAAATGATTTTCTCCCCTATAATGAAGCCAATTCACCGGATTCAACCCATTGTTTTGAATATTGCTTGGTTTCCGCTGTTTAACGATGAATTCATTTATCATAGATGGTAACAGTTCGTCGCAAAATGATGTCCACAACTCGACGTGGCAACAGTCAGACTTTTATTCTGCATCAAATGACTACTAAATCAAAACCAACTTATGAATCAATTTACCTTAATGATGTCATCTATCTTTTTTATTTTTGTCTTCGAAACTTAACACTTTTAGAAAACCTCCGGTATAATGGGATGATATGATGAAAACATCTCTACACGAAAAAAAATCGCATAGCTTAATTGTAATAGACAGTCGTAACGTTTATTTTAGTAACATTAATTTGTCACAATTAATAAGACAAACCATCAAAAATTTAAAAGAAATTATTTAATGTAATAGTTGCAAAATAATTCAAATGGACTATTGAGCACAGTTTATTCAAATATAATTCGTGGTTACAAATATTATAATGGTAATATTAATATAGTTAGAAATTATAAATCAATGCTGGTTGTGCATAGTCTTTCAGCTGTTCAATCAATACCAGCTCCATGGATTTTATGAATAAAGAGATCAATTTGACGAAACAACAAAAACGATATCCCAAGTATCCGAAAATAATACAATAGACAACAAACCAGTATTCGAGTTACAATTTTCAACATTATATTTACACATTATAGTTTTGATAACCATTATCAGAAGATAGCAAACGATTCTCTTCAAACAAAACAGCCGCGGTAGCCTAGTGGTCATAACCGTGTAAGCGCCACTAACGGTTTTTGTCGAGTTAGGGGTTCGAGCTTTGATGCCACTAAAGACCCGCCGTGTAGCCAGGACTGATGCACGTAGAATCTACCGAGGTTCAAAGTCCTTCCGTTGGCGGGGTGTGAAAATTTAGAAAGGAAGGGCCATCTCAGGTGTCGTTTTCGTCATTTGACTGAGGTTCAAAACTATGAAGTCCATCGCCGATAGTCTTAGTGTTCTTCCTAGTGAGACGTTAATTAAACCAATCAATCAATATTTCAAACAACTGTGATTAATAACAAATATATGAAAAAAATATAATTAATATACTCTCAAATGATATTTTGAGAAAGTTATAAAGAGAAATTTTCAACATCAAGTAATTGTTTATTTTCTATTTATTTAATTTTAGAGAACAACTTTGCATACATACCGGAGAAGAAGGCAAACCTTGAAAACGCGATATCAAATTTTGGTTTTTTTTATTTATATTCTTTTATTCACAAATCAAAATTACTGTGTTGAACTTATAATCTCTCAGTATAGATAAATGAGCTTCAATTGACAAAATTTATGTTTGTACATTGCTTAAAAACTGTGGATTAACAAACAGTGATGGACTTCGAACTAACAAGTAACTGTATACCAAACAAGTGATATTTCTCACGTGATTTCATTCATCCATATGTATTTAAGCGAAGAATTTCATATCTAGTGAGGTTTTAATAACGAATAAGGGTTAGGACTGAATTTTCGTACCTTTATATCAGGCGAATAAAACGCCTTATTTCAAAAGTATTTAATAAGAATAAAATTCCCTCACACACTCTAGAGAGACACAGAAAAGGGGCAAAGCACCACAGAAACAATAGATTCCATTTAGAATCAAAACTAGGGCCATTGGCAACAAACCTCAACATTTTGAGCTCGTTCTTCCGAGCTAGAACCTCTCTCTCAAAACTCTCACACCATTCAACACGAGGACGAAGAGACTCAACAGATTTAGCGTTTTCAGCTCCAATATACGATAGGTTTTCAAACTACTTGGAACTCAAACCCACGATCCGACGGAAACAACGCAACTTATGTGCTTGAGACCACCTCCACTAAGCTAACTCTTTTGGCCTTATATCATCTGTAACATAAGGCAATGAAATACAATAAATCATAACCAAAACTTTCCAGTATTGTATTAATTTATTATTAAAAAAAAACAGGACGCTTGATTAAGAAATTTCTGCTGAATTAAAATTTGAATGTTTCAGTATAATACTGGATTCCTAAGAGTTCTCATGCTGACAATTCAGGAATTTGGAAACAAAAATAACAAACTTTAAAACAGTTATTTTTATGTCAATGTTAAAAAGCAATTCAAATATATAACATATATAACGTAGGAAAAAAATTTAGCTTATGTGCACAACAAATGCTCAAAATCTTTGCTTCTTTCTGAACTGAATTCGAATGCGCTTATTTTGAGGAACGCGTTTCAGGATATTGGGAGTGATTTCTTGTATTCTTTGGGTAATGGCAATTTTCAGATTAACTAAAGCTTGGAGATTATTTTCATAGACTTCGTTCTGAAAATAGTCTCACAGAAAAAAGAATTCAAGATATGAATAGATAAATGGAGTAAAGCGATGAAAGAAATTTTGGGATGAATCGATCACCAAATAAAAAAAGTCATGAAGCATGTCCGTGATTCCTTTAATCGTATTATATATTGTCTCATCTTTTTTAAGAACTTAGTTCGCTAGATCTGAGCATTCCCTGAGATTTTTTCTGTGGAGATATAAAAAGAATAAAGCTGATAAGAATTATCCAAAAAAAATAGATTATTCGAAAATTTTTATTACTCAAATAAGACAAGAAATCACTCCCAGACCTTTGAAATACTTCCCCCCCCCCCAAAATATTTGCAAACGGATTTAGCTTTGCCTCCAGTAAAGAAGAGAACATTTTAAACATTTGCTGTAAATGAAAGTTCAATAATTTGTTTCTATATTACGTTAGAAGAGTTTTTCACCATTAACATAAAGATAATTGTTTTGTCTTTAAATAATAAATTCATAAATCTTCAGTTGAGGAACATTTCAGACACCCGATATACTATAGAATATTAAGGAAATCATATAAAAAAGTGTATAATCCAACTAAAGAGCTAAAATTTTATTGATACTAGGTTATTCATAAAAAATAGCGATGAAACTTCTTTACTCGTAACCGCATTAAATGAGCTCTAATGAGTAATAGCTCTGGAACAAACAAGCAGTTCGAAAACTATAAATTTATTTAGCTTATTTGCCCATAAAATTTGGCGAGCCACAAATCACACGATTTCTTAGTGTAAGATAAATTTTCTTCATCCAAGGTAAGATGAGCTCACCGAACAAGAATTTAGAGTTACAAAACAGGTCTCTTGGACAGCATTTAATTATATTTCAAAGAAACTCCTCGTTAAGAGGTGAGTATTGCCAAAACTATTTACAGTTCCTCAAGATCCAAATAAGGTTAGACCAAGTTCATCATGTCACTCACCTTAAAAAATTCCAACACTATTAAAGAATGTTCATTTAAATCAGAGTTTTCCGATCCCACCCCCCCTTCTATACAAGAGCCAGAATATGATTCGGAAACGCTTGATTTGATGTACATTTGCGACAAATGGGGAAACTTTACAGCCATGAATGAATACCCTAGATTTTAAGAACAATCTTAAAGAGCGTTCGTCTCTGACTCCGTGGAAGTCCAACAATGCAACAAATTTTTTTCCACAGTTCCAATCATGCTAAGAGGGAGAATGACCTATTTGACATCTTGACTTAAATTGCAATTAATTTCAAAGAAAGTTCATCCACATAAGCAGTAAGGTCTGATGTTCCCTTCTAGGCTAGTTAGGCAGTCTCATTTTAAAAACAGATCACCGTAAAATGGAATGCACTGGATATAAACAACAAAGTGGACAGACAAATTCTTTAAATTGTTGACAAATTCTAGTTTTATCATAAATGCGTCTTCAGTTCTAAAGGTGTGTAGGGCTTACAAGTATCAGTGATTATCCAAGCATCACATTCGTAAAGAAAGGAAATTATTGAGTATTTTGCAAAAAGAGGGGGGAACATATGATCAAGTGAGTGAAATCACTAAGAAAATAAGTATAAAAAATAATAATAAATAGGCAACTGTTGGTATCTCAAAAGAAATTTCATTTTACCAAAAAAAAAAAAAAAAAAAACAAAATAAGATCCGTGGATTAACGTGAGCTTAACATTTTCCATCACTTTGTTATAATTTGTTATGCTCGATAATATAATGACAATAGTGGATCAGTTATTGAAATATAGCAGGAAACATATTTTGAAGTAATCATGAAAATCATTTAGGTTAAAAAATATTTATGCCTATTATACGCATCTCATAATGTGTATGCAGCTGCTCAATACAATTTCAGTTTGTGTGAATTTTTAATCATGATTCATTAAATGTGAAAGGTTTATCTATTGGTCACTAAGATAAGTTTCTCAGTTAACGAGAAAAAAAAAACAAAAAAACTGATAAAAATGGAAAAATACCAAAATAAAAAAAATTATAAAACTGCCACTGATCTGATCCCAAATTAATCTTAATTGTTTAAACTTTCAACTGTCTCGCCTGCGTCAAGTGTTGTTTGTAATACAAATTTATTTTATACAAATATACACACTTTTGAATAAATATCTCCCCAAAAAATGTTAGGGGTGTCTTAGAGGCTTAAAGAACTGTAGAAAATATCTGTAAGAACATTTCGTATAAATTTTAATTACCCTCTCAGTTAATGATTTTTGGGCTCCCTCATCTCCTGAATTTCGATAACTGCCATTCCGTTAAGCATGACTCAGATTACGTCACACATACAAAACCGCTCTGTCTGTCTTTTGAGGCGTTTCTGTAACCACCACCAGATTATCCGAATTTCAATTATAACATCATCGGGTATGAGAAAATGGGTAGAAAAAAAAATTAGAAAAATATTTATTCTATTGAGTAGAAAAAAAAATTCATCCGAGCAAAGAACAAATACTGCATCTAGTACTATAAATAGTATACAGTTAGTTATGTTTAATTCTAAAGAAACTCTAAGAAAACTCATAACAATATAAATAACAAAAACATGCGTGATGAAAGTATGGTTGGAATTGACAAACCATTTGGCCACCAAGATCTCTGCATAGTTACCATATTAGACCCATTGTGATTATGTTTAGAGTATGTGTATTGTTGACAGAATACATTGTTGGACATATTACGGATACAAACCAATCAAGATCTTCGTTGCGCAACCTTTAACACAAAATAACGTTGTTATCCATACATAATTATTAGTAAAAGTTCCTATTTAAATAACCATATCATCATAATTCTGAATTTAGTACAATGATTATATGATATTGCGATATCAGCTCGTCAACCTATTACTAATCCCATTACAATGTCTGCAGTAATATTAATTGAATGCATAGTTATAGACGACATACATTAAATTTATTCGGGGACAAAAGCATTACAAAGGCCAGTTGTTAAATGTAATTATCATAATCGATATAATCAGCGAAGCGACTTCTTGATAACTAAGCTTTCCTTACTCTGTTCATGGTGAATTGAACCAAATAAATTTTGGTGAATGTATGTGGATAGGAAAAATATTTTGATAGATGTAGAGAAATTTATAAAGTTTTAAGAAATATAATTAATCTGAGTCAAGTTATCCCACTAAAAGTTCAATATAGCACAATTTAAAAGGCGAAAATAATTGAAAGAAGTTATTTGTCTTAACATTTTTGTATATTCCTTGGAAAAAATACAAACTCTAGCATTTAAAATGTTACAAATGTTTTTTGTTGTTGTTGAAGACATTACGACTTTGGATTATATGCAATTTTCTCTACACTAACTTCGGGGACTTTACATTAATTTTAATTGTATAAAATTACATATTCTTCCCGACCAAAATTAGGTGATTAGGTAAATTAGAACATGATAGAAGTGAAGTGAAGTGAATTAGAGATAAGGACATATAAATAAAATAGAACTGAAGCAAATGAAGAGAGATAGTGATAGAGATAAATAATTTGGATTTTAGCGCTTTAATTAGTTTTGTGGATCAAATGACTCCTAGTTAAAGTACCAAGGTTCGTAGCTACTGTTAGTGGGAATTGTCGATTTCAAAACAAGATATTTAGTAAGCTAATATTTCATATTTAAACATAATCAATGATTGTGAGTTAGGATGGGATTCAAGAGAGCGACTTTATCTATTCTCCAGTGATTATTAATTAGGTATTTTAGTTTGTTCTCATGTGTCTCGTATTGGAGTTCACTGGTAATTGATTAATATATTAGACTGAGATAGGACGCAAGAGTTGAATTATGGAGGAGAGTCACTAGAACATTAACTGATATCTCAAGTTATGTACTTCTTCAAAAATATTTATTTTCAAATAAAAAGGCTTTGACGTCATAAATATGTCTTCAAGGGTTTATTTTCTTCTGAATTCCGTATACACACATTTCCTTGAAATATTTAATATTTTTACATCAATATTTGAACGAAAGAGGTGTAAATGTTGATAATTGTTGGTTTCAATTGAAATTTGAAAAAATAAATATGCAAACAAAAATAATAGTATAATTGCCAAAAAAGGTAGACCTTACTGTTTTTGAAAATCTCTCCAAATTAATATAAGTATTAATGACTCAAAAGGAACTAAATTATGGTGTATATAAATGAATTATAAACTACGTTAATTTACTTAACTTAAGTTGATTAACTATGTTAACTTAATAAACACAGATAATCAACATAATTTTTCTGTTATGGAACTCAATTTTTCTGGAATTAGATAGAGAGGGGTCTGAAAAGCCTTATCTTCAAATTTAATAGAACTGCAGTAGTAAGTTTTTGAGCTAAGCAGTTTTAAGGAATGACACCTAATGTTAAATGAACGTCTCAAATATTTGACGATAAAAATTATCTACTCTACATTTTTCGCGCCTTTTAGCGCCGAAAGACTATTTTCGAAAAAAACATAAAAAAAAAAAGAAATAATAATTATATTATGTATAGGAATTTTTTTATAATGAAAAAAGCGAATTGTTAATTGCCTAAATGTTTACATATTTGGATTTATCATACCATAAAAACATTCAATCTTAAAACAATCCTATCCTTTAATTCAGGAAATGTTCAATTTTGGCATCGTTGAGTCAAAAGAGACCGTATACAAGAGTATGAATACAGGTCTTTTAATCGCGCTTTGTTCTAAAAACATTGATTCGTTTGCTGAAAAAGTTTCTTGTATACGGCCCCTACTATAGTTGAACTTTCGAACTAATGATTCGAATGAATGTTTGGATCATAGGATAGATGTACCATTTTCTAATAATCGGGTTCCCATATCAGGTTCCAGAAAATTTCCCATTTATAATTTTAATATCTATACTAATTAATTAATTTAATTAATCAAATTAAAATCCTTAAATTTAATTTCATTCCATCCATTATTATATTTATTATTCCATCCATTATATTTAAGGTGACCTTTTACACAAAAGAGATAACACGCGATATCTTATATACATATGTAAGGAATCGTATGTTAAAATATCAAAAAAAAAGGGCTCTAAATTTGTAGTGCATGCATCAGTATAAAAATACTAATACGTGTGACATATATATGAAAGGTAAAACTATCAAATCTTGAGTTAGTATGATTCAAGTGAAATATTTTTCTTCGATCGTATAGCTTTACTCGTATATTTCTTCTTAAATATATGTATGACTTTTTGGGAGAAATCTTAGAAGTTATCTGAGAAACCATAAAAAAGTTTGTTGTTAATGATCACATTAATAGAATAAATGTGTGTTCTATCTCAAAGGAGGATTATAGAATTTAAGTTATCTAATGCGTACTTTTGAGAAAGCTCAGTTCTTCACACTGAAGTATTTCTTGCTGTTTTATTATCTTAATGGAATTTTTCTTTCACCCACAGTATCACTGGTGAAAAAGGATAGCGTAATAAAAAATATTTATCGGACATAAAATCATTTATCAACCTGGGCATTATGTCTCGTGGTTTCTTTGAAATTGCTCCTCTGAGTTGTATATGTCTGGAAATATATTCTACCCATATACCTCCTAATAGAAAAGAAGACGTACCTGTAAGTTCTAATAGACATTATTACTCTTATAAAGTTCTAATTTATTTTCACCCAATATTATTGATCAAATGAAATGTGTATCCTAATAAAGTAGGGCAATTTACGGAACAAATAAAGATTTACTATTCTCAATTTATTTTACAATACTTTTAACCAAAGGAAAGGTTTATTGAGGAACTTTAAACTTAGAAATCAATAATATGATGGTGTGAACTGAAAACTGAAACTCCTTTGACAAATCTAATACTTTAATGAACACCATCATGCCTTTTCTTCAATATTTTAAATGAAATGATGTTTTTTAGTTATGAGATTCATTCGTTTCTACAAAAACATACTTTTATAAATTATCACTAATTTCATGATTTTCCATTGGTGTATATATTTAAATGTTCTTATTTATTAAATGTGTTTCGATTTTAAAAGTATTATCGAGAAAATCATTGCTAAGTATTGTTTATATTACACAAAATCAACATTAAACACGATTACATTATTTCAGAAAAAGTCTCACAGATGAAAATACAACTTTTGCAAGCTGATCTTTTCTCAAAGGAACTAGTTTTTATCATCCCCTTCCCCAAGTCTTAAATTTTTTGGATTTCTTAGTTTACTTTATTTTTCCCCATTAACTAGCGCTGTGTGTGAGCAAAGGAATGCAATGAAAAAGTAATCTTTTATCTTCTACATCCCGCCACACGTGATGTTTGATTTCAAATTTAATTTGACCTGAGGCAGTTAAATGTATTTTACGTACATCACTGTATTCTGTGGAATCAAATTTCGAATTATTAAAAGTTTATTTTATTATTTAAGTTTACATTTTATAAGTATGATTTTTTTTACTCTACACTTTAGATTCTCTTAGAACTGGGAGGCCAAGTTTATTCCACAGTATTATTTATCCTAATAACTGAAGTGAACGACATTTTATAGTTCAATATATTACAGACTTAGACGCAGTCGAGGGGATATATCGATGTTGTAATTGCAATTTATATTTATGTGTGTGTGCGTGTGTGTTAGCATTACATTAGCATACTACTTAAAATAACTGAATTCTGTTTGAAATCAAAATGCTTGACTTATTTTATTACAACTTTTTTTGGGGAAGAAACGTTCGTGAACGAAAAAAAAAAAATGTTTGATCCAATTACATTAACAATATTGCATGTCTTGAATTAGCTAGCAGAAGATGGAGCACAGCAAAAATATACATTTTATCCGGTTTTATCTCATAAAATCTCTTAGACAAAATAGAAGAAAAGTTAAAATGCGGAAAACGTAGAGAGTTTTTTAATCGGGGTAAACGAACAGTTTCGAACAATCTTTGTTCATGCGAGACAAGCGAGAAACTGACCGTGGCAGGCGATTAATTTAAATTAAGAACGAAGCCGGCAAAGAAAAATAATATTAATGCAGTTTGTGAGCTATACTTCTTAAAGTGAAAATTAACTACTACACAGATGGTAATAAATACACTAATTTAAAAGTTATAAGTTACTTTCTTTAAATTTGCCTTTAAAATTACTTGATAAAAATAATTTTTATTATATTTGATTACCTGATTTTAAATATAATTCACGTTTAATTAATAATTAAATTTAATACACATTTTTTTTTAAAAAAATTATATGTTATTCAAATAAAATTCTTTACTTTATTACATGCTACATTACTTGTATTATGAAAATAAATTGATAAAAATTAATATTAATATACTTAAATGCAAAGCCAAACACATTACGAAATACTCGTAAGTGAATTACATTTTAAATTGAAGAAAACTGAAAATTAACAAAATAATTACGAATTCAGTTAGAATTTTATAGAATACAAAGCAATTTATAATTCGAAGTTGTCATATAACTGTTTAAAATTTTATAAATGAAATCCTCTTACAAACTAATATTTTGTTTCATGAGGAAAAAAACAATATTATTTCTTAAAGGAATGAATACCATTATTAGGCTTGCGCTTCATAATTATCTACTTCGTATGAAGTTTAATTAGTAATCGTCAACAAGACTTTTAAATTATTATTTTCAAGTTATTAATTTCCAATTTTACTGAAACCTTCATAATTATTTATTTCTTACTTTATTTTCGAGTAAGTATTATAACTGAAAATTTAATTTTGAGTGCAATATTATTTTTTATTCTCGAATATTTCTACTTTAAATGTAAACCTACTTTACAAAATTTAGCATAAAACGTATTAAAAAGCAAAAACCACAGATATTTGATAGTTATTGAAATGAAAGAGTTCCCAAAAAACATAATTTACATTTTTACAATCTCATTAACGAATTCCTACATTCGAAGTGAAAAACATTTATACTCAATTAGGATTAGCTTTAATCTTTAACCATTTTATTCAAATCCTTGATTAATCAAAATAAATTAAATTGGTGATGGAGTGGTTTACTTAAATCGCCTCACATACTACTAAAAAAATTGACTTATCTTACAAACAGTACTTCTAATTACAGGATCTCAGTCAGGAGGATGCAATATGAATATTTTCTTACTGTTGCTCTAACCTCTATAGCACTTGTAGCGCTCTTCTTCAAACTGTTCGCACTGTCTCCCTATGCAATTAGGCAGCCAAGAACCACTTTCATATCCTCGCCTTGCCATCGAAACGGCATTTTGGAACAACTAACTTCTGCACTCGTGCAGTTGGGCAAATTTGCAAAAGGCAACCTCGATGGCAAGGAGAGAATGTGCAAGTGAATCTTGCCTGCCTAATTGCATAGTAAGAAAGTGCAGGCAATTTAAGGAAAAACTCTGCACATTCCTTGGACAACCTCTAATTCTTCTACATTACTCATTCCTTACTCTTTAATTACTTTATTTCTGATTATTTAATTTTGAGTGCAATATTATTTTTTATTCCAAAATATTTCTACTTTAATTGTAAACCTACTTTATAAAATTAAACTTTAAAGTCATAAATAGAAAGTCTCATTTGTATTTATCAGAGTTTCTTCAAAAGGAGAGGTTATCATATAAGACATAGTATTAACGCAACCCAAGAGGTTATTTAAGGCTCCCGTCTAAAAGCCATTTAGATTTTGTAAGTGTAATGTTAAACTTATAGAATTTCTACTGCCTTTCCCAAATCATTACTATTTTACCTGTTTGAATGCAATAAAGTGCACGTAAAATAACAAATATCAATTAAGGTTTCTGCAGAATTACATTTTCCCTCAGAGTCTTAAAAATATTTTTACTCTGGACTGGAAAATCCACAAATGAATCATTAAGATTCTTTTGTGGGTTTTCCTGTCTTTAAAAAATATTCTAAAATATTTTCACAAATCGGAGAGAAAATGTAATTCTGTAGAAACCTTTACTGATATTGGCTCTTTCGGATGCATTTTATTGTATTAAAATCGATACAATAGTAAAGATTTCAGAATGGTTCTAGAAATTCCGTAATATTAACATCATGCTTACGAAATCAAAATGGCTAGTAGATGGGAACCTAAAGAAAAACGCTCTTGAAAGCCAGTAACAGAATGGAACCTAAAATACTATTCAAACCAAATTTTTAACCGCCAACCACTAATGTTGCTTCGTAAAAGGATAAAAAGTAACGAGAGGTAGAAGATGGACTGATAGGCTTCAAATATTTGTTGCAGTCTATGTTGACATGTTCAGAAGTCCATGACTTTTTTTACTGAACGAGTGAAGTAAATTGCACCATTTATAATTACCATTGTAGAGGAATTTGGGTTTCAGAGAATAGACTCATATATAAAAAATAATATATGATCCTGAATAATCAGTATCAGTGGACAGTTTTTCATTAAAAATAAAACATCAGTATCCTTCTTCTAGTATTGTCTTTTAGGGCCTTGTTTTACATATATATAACTCATCATTCAGTCCAGATTTAAACTGAGGTCAATTAAATTTCACTCAAAGAAAAATGGCAACAGTGATTAAGAGATCTTGTAAAAAAGAACATAAAAGACTCTTACAGCCAGTGGAATAACTGAAGTTGTCCGAATGCCAATAACTGAATTGTTTACCATATATCTTTACTATAAAAGTATATTTAATGGAAAATCTTATTTCCTCTCGGTAGACTTAAGTGAACGCATCAATCAATATGTGATTCTAATTCCCTGAAACGTCAATATAGCTGAGTCGGATGGGGAAAAAAGAACGAAACTGAGTCTACCACCAACAAACGTTTTCCGCCATCATACGTATATATTCCATTACTCCGTGATAGCCTTTTAGCTCTATTCACGTTTAGCTCAATATTCCAAGCTAAGGACTCGGAGAATAAAACTTTTAATGGTTCTCAGAAGGTACGGAAACCTTGAGCCTTAAGCATTGTTCCCGTGGACTTAGGCAGTCTATTATAAAAGCAATTTTCGAAGAAAGCTAGCTCCCCAAGATTCGGCAAAAAGATCCCTGGGTGTTTTTTTTTATAACTTTCTTCTCGTCTTTTAACTGGATTGGGATAACTCCTTTTCTTTTTTTTTCTGTTTCCTCCTATTTTCACTGGATCACGTCTTTAGCTTTTGGCTGACATTCTCAGCGCTATGATCACACTTCCTTCCGTTTATTGTTTAATCTTTTTCAGGAACTCTCGCCTTTCCTTTATTCTGAACACCCTTCATCTGTCAATATTATATATATATATATATATATATATATATATATATATATTCTCGGTTCTTTCCGTGAGAATACTTTTTGCTTCAATGAGTAATCCCTGTTCTTACGAGGTATTGTTAGGCATCACTAAGAACACAAGCCCGAAATAAAAATAAAAATAGAAGAAAAACTAGATACTGAATGTAGGAAGAAGTATTAAGAATGATAGGAAATATAATTTTTGTATTCATTGGTATTTTCTAAACAATGATCCCATCTAACTTCCTTAGCAATGGATAAATTATGTTTCGTTACATCAGGGGAAAAACTTCTATAATGCTTTTCGTATGGATGGAACTAATAATTATTTCCTTTTTTTTTTAAGTAATGCGGTTAACTGAAGTACATTACTCGGATGATGTTTATATACATGAATGATTTATGTGTTAAATATACATGAAATATTCAAACCAGAAATCATTGAAATCATTAATAATTAAGTTTATAAATACCACAATGTTAAGTTTTATTAAAGGAGTAACATTCACATTTAAAGTAATTTATAAAGAAGTATTAGTATTGTACTTGTGTTTCAAAACAAACTTTTATCTAAATATTTGTTTCTATATTTGTGAATCAATCTTCTTTTTTCCAATAAAGTAGATTAATAATAAATACAGTTTTGAAATAAACCCACCAACCAAAGCCGATTGTACTAATCACGTAAGAGGATCGAAGAAACGACTTATCAACTTTTTGAGTTGCATTTTTGAGAGCAATTAGTTGCTCGTAAACTACTGTAAATGAAATTACTTGCATTTCACAAAACTCCTCGCTATTTTTTAGTACCTCTTAAAGAGTACGTGAAGCTTGGTCGAAGAGTAGTACCTCTACAGCCATAACTTTATTTTTTACCATATTTTATCATTTCTAATTGTACCTAAAAGCTACGTGTTTTTTCTGTATACTCGTAATGCTTTTGTTTCCAGGTGTCTTGATGTGCTAATGGAAGAAGATGACAATTCACATGGATGTTGGAATGAAAGAACGAAACGGCATTGTACATGAAATTTCACGTTATGAATTTCACTTTAAGGAACATCACAATCGTTCGGAATAGTTGAAAGCTGCCGTTAAAGTATAATGTCGACAGTAATCACAGGAGGTTTTTCCAACGAGTTAGCCTGGTTGCCCCGCAAGCACTTGGAAAGGGATGGTGATTATGTCAAAAAGTAAATAATGCATTATTTAGAGCAGGGGTGAACAATTGTTTTGGTTCGGCGACCACTTAACGGAAGTGGAGGCTACCGTCGTGCCGCACCTTTTAAAATAATTACATTCAAAACTTTTCTGAAACGCAAAGTAGCTTCAATTTAACTTTACATTTCGGAAAAGGTGTAAAATATACCATGAAAATCAGAAACAAAAATATAAATTAAATAAAATGGTGACAGTATTATTTGATTTATTTATTATGTTAATTTCGCATAATATGTAGTTGGGAGCGCATGGAATTCGAAAATAGTTAATGAGATAAATATTCCCTGCCACACTTTTATACATTTTTTCTGAAATCTGGAGATAATTATTTATCAGGATTTTTATCGCAACCTGCATATTAATGTCAGAAAAGAGCATCTATATTTACTCTTGTTCATCTTTAAACAAGAAATATTTCACTCCCCGAAATATGTAGATCTAAATACTAAGAACAATTACGCAGTAAATTTCTTACTACAAGAAAATGTTCCATCAGAAAAAGATTTGTAAAAATCAATTCATGCCACAGTATTAAACATTTTATTTCATCGCCTAATCTTACTGTATTTCAATGAATTCAAGCTGTAGCTTCTCAGGTACTTATCAGCAGTGATGGGATAAGAGAGCAAATTGAATTAAACTCAATTTTCGTAAAGTCCTGAAATCTTGTGATCTCGTTCTCCAAATTCTACAGGTGATCTCTAATCTTAGCAGAAACGCTTTTAGAAAAATTTCTGTTTTCCTAACGAAAGGAAAATTATAAAAATTTCTTTCTCTTATTTGACTTTCATATAGATCAAGTTTTGCTTTGAATGATTTTACACACGAGAAAGAAATCTTAGTTCTAGGCGGATTTTTCTGATTGTCTTGGAGGCCTTAAAAACCTTTAGAAGCCCGCGAGTTACTATCTACCTCCCCCGATATAGAAGGTACATGTTACATTCCAGTGCAAAAAGAATTGTGAAAATCGGGTAACAAACAAAAATTATTATGACTATTGAAACATTAGTGTTCAACTAAGCCTCATATGTAAAGTAATTTTAAGAATCGAAGAAATTAATTCCTTTCCGTTTTAAATGAATTTACGAAGAAAATTTTAAAACATTTCTCAACGTTTACAGTATTCTGATACACGAGTAACACACTATACTGAATTGCGATTGATGAATTTTTGAAGCAAAAAAGAACAAGAAAGATCATGAAATCTTTACTTGTCCTTGGGTAAAAGTCACGAGATCATCGATTATACATGGAGGGTGAAATGATCGATATTTTAAGGATTATTTGCAATGATTTGATCATTATAATCTACTTAAAGAATCATTAAATTTTCTTCACCTTTGTCGGAAACGTACTTCAGTGTCTGATCAAAGTGAAGTTTTGAGGCATCCAATCAATATATCTTTATGGCCGCGGCTAACAGGGAAGTTTGGGATTCGAATAAGGCAATTTGAATGACTTATTTTGTTTCTTTTAAGTTTATTGTTCTTATTTAAATCAGTTTATTATCGCAACTTTTATTTTCTTTAGGAATTTATTGACAATAAATCGGTGAAGATTGTCAGAAAGAACTACAAATTCATTTTTCACTTTAGTGTTTCAAATACATTTTTTTTTAAAAAAAATTCTTTGAAAAATTTACTATAAATATTTGTGTCAATTTCGTATGTTAAGAGCATTATTTTAAATTAATGTGTTAACAGGTCCATTCACTATTTTTAAAAACTCACTTAAATATATATTTATATCTTAAAACTTTCGTACTAGAATACTAGAAGTTTTCATACTAGAAGCATTCTAGAAATAGAAAAAAGAAAGAGTCAATAGAATAAATATTTCAATCGTTGGAAATTGAAAATTCTCACCAATTTTACTAAAAAAGGAAAAATAAAAATATAACGTATAAAATATTATATTTTTATTTTTAGAGGATTGAAATAATTAGTTTGTGGAAATAATATAATTATAATTCATTGTAAAAATTGCAAATTTTCGTATAAAAATTGAATTAAAACTTTTCAGCATACAATGAGTAATTTTATATACATTATATGAAATGTTTTATTTAAATAGTTTTATTAATTTAATAAGTAAAAAAGTTTTAGTTAGTATAATTTAAATTTAATATTTGATGAAAAACACAATGTTAAACTATCAATAATCATATTTTGATAGTCTTATGTCTATGAGAATAGTTTTAAATGAGAAACGTCGAAATGGAAAAAAGTAATAATTTTATCTTACCCAACATTAGAGTTTTTTCTAACTATTATTATCTATAGTACTTCAGCTGAATTTGAAAATTGTATAAAAGAGAGCATAAGTAAACTTTAATATTTTTAAATACGCTTAGTTAATAAATTTTGCAATTCATATTTTCTGCAATCCCTCTATAATAAATAACAAAGAATTTAAAATTATATAATATGGAAATTAGTTTAAAAAAGAATATCAGCTATTGTTTTAAGTGTTATCGTTAAATGTTTAATTAATCTTAAAATCATATCGAGTTAAGTATAAGATCTACACACACACACACACACACACACACATATATATATAAATATATATAATTTACCTTGCATGAACTGAATTGAATAGGTATTTTGCTGATCTAATAAGATTAATATTTTATCTTCATTATAATGTGACTTCATAATCTTAATATAAATACTCATTTAAAAATGCATATTATGTGATTGCATTTTACAAAATCAATCTGCGTCATGTTCTTCTTTGTATTGTCACAATGCATGCATTATCGTAATCTTGTAAAACATTTTTGAAATATTAAACACATTTGATACAATCTTAACTTAATTAAATAATCTATCTAAGATAGAGAAAATAAAAATGCAGGGAAACAATTGATTTACGATTCAGAACCAGGCATGTTACGTATTCCATACATGTTTAAAACCCATTACATTTGTTAAAATAACAATTCAAAAAGCATCCGTTATTTTCAGAAAACTAAATTAAGTTAATCATCTAAAAGTGGGGTATTAGATTTTACTCGGATAATCTAATACAAAGACAGGCTACAAAATATCGAAAGTACGCCGTCGGGACGCACAATAAGCATTTCCTTGCAGTTCATCCTTTCAATATGTATGTAAATGACTTAATTACCAGTAAAAATATCGATTTGTTTTGTATCAACGCGCCGAGCATTAGCGACTAAGATATAACAACTGAAACTTAGAACAAAAGATTTCGAATTTGTAGGGGCTATACAAAAATTACATTACACACGTTTTTTGACTTAGATAAAAGTCTTGGATAAAGTCTAGCGGAGAACGTGTTTTCCCTCGTGTTAGTGAAAGCTTGGTGAAGTCTACTATCCGAATTATTACAATTACTTATAAATTGACTTCAATTAATTTATCATTTTTTCAAAGGTATTAAATTTTCTTTTTTTAAGTTTCTGCCTGTAATTATTGCAATTACAATTTATACTGAATAAATGATTTTAAGCCTGAAATATTATACAATAAATAACATAAATTCATTTAAATACCTAAAAAGAGATAACATGTATTACAGAGCGCAATTTACATATTTATACTTCATATTGAACACAGAATTATAATGCATATGATATAGGGAAAGCTTAAGATTTTCAGCATTCAATTGGAGAAGTCGCAAATACGTATGACAATTTATTCTATTCATGAAAGCAGTTCAATGCTATATTCTATGCTTTTCTTCCTTTAAATGAATTATAAGTTTGTTTAACCAAATTGAAAATATTACTAGAATGTATAACTTTATATCATTATATAGCCAAGATTCTGCAAATATGATTATCTTTTTATATAATAATTTTTTTTGAAAAGTGATATTAAGAGAAGTTACTTTCAACGTATAATAAATATTTATTATTTATTTATTTACTTAACTGACACTTAGCTTTACATGTTCTGAATTTGTGTCTGTTTCGCATAAATTGTACACGAACAATGCATTGCAATGCAAGAAATAACATAATGCTTTCACAAAGATATTTATAATGATACAATAATGTCATGAAGTATAAAGTCTTGTTCTTATTTTCATTGATAATTTAGATTCATGCATGTTCAGGAAATAATACAAGAAATACTATTAGAAATACTTAGAAATACTATTTGCGTTTTTATTAAAACGTTTTTTCTGAATTTCACTTGGTGTGTGTGTGTGTCATCAAATTTTCGATCGTTAATTTAACCAACTTCCCATCAAGCTAGAGCTTTGAAATTTTGGGAATCGTTCGTACTCGCCTAACAATGCAATATTTAGACATTTGTGACAAGTTTAAACTAATATTTCAATATTTTTAATAAGTCAAAATATTCTTTCCTCTCGGCGCTTTTAGGATTGAGGAAAAAATTTATTTCCCCCTCTGGGAACACCGGACACTCCCCACGCCACATGAGGTATCGTAAAACTAACAAAGGGGAGATAGTAAGGGTTGCTGACTTTCAGTCTGTAATCATTCGCAAGAAAGAAAAATTCCAATATTTGGCGCCGTGTCTTATCACAATAATTTTTTCTGAATTCTGGTTCCCATTTTTTTTAATAGAATGACTTACAAACTTTCAAATGCATGTTTTGATTTTATGAGTATTATGAATTTTTTAATACGATCACAAATGTCTCTTTTCAAGTAAATTTTAAAGTTAAAAATAACTAACAGTTTTAACTAATATTTCAATCATTTTCTTTAGTAAACTTTGCCACCATATAAAAACGTTGGTTTTTATATCGAATTATTTATTCTGCTAAGATAATCAGTCGTAGCTCGAATTTTGATCTTTCTTTTCGATTAAGGTGAATAATTTCAAAGTTTTTTCTATTTTATTGAGATAAGTCATTCCCCCAATTGAATTTTATTTCAATTTATCAGAAGATTCAAAATATATTAAAATTTCAAAGCACAACTTTCTACATCTAAGATTAACTTCACATCAAATCATTATCCATTTTTAGGACTTGCTATCCGTAAGAACTAGTCTTAAACTTCATAATGGTATTCAAAAAGTGCAATTACTTATAACAAGTTTGTTAAATATTTAATTTATTTTAGAGTGGCTGTTAAATATGCAACAGAGATCTATAATTGAAGTGAAAGTTGGATAACTTTCTTTTTAACCCTATTCTGCAGCATTAGGTTTAATGTATTGGGGCAGAATAAAAGAGATATGCTGTTTGAGAAGCCTCTTTATCAGGTACTCTATATTCAGCAATGAGAGACTGGGATGTTTGATACTGGACGTGACGTCTTAGATTGTTTGAAGAAGGAACATTAATATTTAATGAAACAAATTTACATACGATTCGAATTTTTCTTTGTTCTTAGGCATTACCCATACGAATAGAAAAGGTATTAATTCTTCAGTTTTCGTTTTCAAGGATCAAGAATTCAGAGAGATTACAGAAATGGATAGACAAGTTCAATCTTTATTTCATCTGAGTCTGGGGATTCTGATTTAATTTAGTTTTATTCGGTTAGTTTTATCTTGAAATATAGAATGCATTCTTACCAAAGGAATCAATACAGGTTCAATTTGAAGAAGTGTTACAGTGCAATTACTAAAAGAGTATCTGATTTTTATATGTTTGTGAAACACCTATGAAGGCAAAATAAAATAATCCTTATCCTACCATAAATTTTAAATGAAAGTTAAATTCATGATTTTACGGATTATAACATTATTTTGTACACAAAAATATATTAAAAGATCAGAATTTTAAAAAGATTCAAAGACATAAGTATTTTTAAATGTGAAAATAACAATACATTACATTTGTATTGTTCCACAAAATAATACTACTTATTTAAATATGGTTGGAATTTATTTTTCATAAACAAAAATATTTTAATACATTTTACCTTTTACAATGGTATAATTATTAAACAAGGTACATTTCTTATATGAAAATTTTGTTACATATGATTAAAATCATTGGAAGATTATGTAGAAAAAATTTTAACTCCAAAATAACAATTAGGGTCAATATTGAACTTATTACTCAAATTTATTGTTAGTAAAAACTCAAAAAGGTTTCGAAACAATTTACACTGCCGAAATATATATATATATATATATATTATTTTAATATTATTAAAAAAAATATTAGTAAATTATGAAAGGTTAATAATGTTTCGTATATAATTTTATGTATTTTAAATAACCTGTAAATTACGAACAACAGTCATAAACATTTGTATACAACATTATAATATTTATTCAAACATGAAAAATAACTCTTGATAGTTAAATTATACTTTTAAAATTCAAAACTTGAGGTAATAAATTTTTTTGCAATCTACTCATGTTTTTAATTACAGGCATTTTAAAATTTTATTTCAATCTAGTTTTGATTTTACACAGATAGGACCCAAATTTTCTACATAATATGCTAGTAAAGAAAAATTAGTTATATCTTTTATTTAATGTAAATAACATTGAAACATAATTAAAATATTATCTGAATAGCTTGAACGAAATTAATACTAAAATAATATAGAAATGTAAAAAAACATCCCCAGAATAATTTAAATGAAATTAATAAAATAATAGTTGATAATAATGTCTAAAATTCTTTATACTTCTCCGTACATAAAGACTTACTTGATTTGACATTTCTGTTAAAAATATGGATATAACATCAAACATATTTCCTATATTATTGATATTTCTGAGCTCTCAGCCTTTTGGTTCTTTTTTACATTCTATAAAAAAACCAAGAAACATTAATGCGTGTGACACGTATTTTGTTACATTTATTTCAATTCTAATTTAAAGGATAATTTGAAATAGTTAGGCTTTCAAATTTTCATCAGTAACGAAATTTAGTGTATAATTTTATGTAACAAAATACTTTATTTTAACAGCTTTTAATCGCACATCTTCAAAAGAATTTAATATCTTATGGCTTTCACAACACATCCCTGACTTTCACGTTTTACTTTTTTTGCTAGCTGTTTGCTCCTCAGTTTCCGGGTATGTATAAGCCTTATTGGAATAATTGTATTCGAAGGTAAGCCAAAAATTAAAAAAAATAAAAAGGTTTTTCTACTATATCACTAAAAATGCATCAAGTCAAAAATTAATTACATAAATATGACAAAATGTAATAAGAATAGTATAATTTTGATGCGAAATGTAAAGCCAAGCCACAGGACTATATATTTTTTTATAAAAATGCTGAGACTGCACAAAATATTTCTACTATGAGGCGTTCGTTTCAAAATCAAATTTATCAATCTCCCGCAATTATAAATTCAAAAGTAAAATAAAAAAATAATAAATTAGCACTTCTTTTTATGTAAAAAATATGATAGTGGCAATTCTTTTTAAAGACGAATCCTGAACAAGCTTCTTACTTCAGAATCGTAATCCTTTTAATACCGGCATACAACATAACCGTATACTTTCATTTAGGCATCTCCGCCACCTGTCTCCCCAGGGTACACACAGGGCCGGCCGCATAAAACCTATATTACACTTCAAAGGCCCCAAGAACTGCATAAAATCCCTGAGATGGAAGAAGAAATTCGGAAAAATATCCACCATTTACAACAACGTTTCCCTCCAGCGCAGTATTAGAAGGCTTCCATGGAATAATTGCTAAATATCGAAAGAGGTATTCAGAGTCAGAAGGGGACCTCAAGCTCCATTAAGCAATAAATGAACCTGCCACGCGCGGGAGGGATAAAGCCATTGAAGGCGTTTTCCTTTTGCAGCAAATGCAATAGTAGCTGCTTAAAAGGCAGATGCAAAAATGCGATAAGAATTCGTGCGACTGGTGGACTTACTGAGAGGAGGAGAATTAAAAATCAATTTGGACAGAAGTGTAAGGATGTAGTACTCGGAAAAGCTCGGAGAAAGTGTTTAATGTTTGGTTCCGAAATTTTTTTTAATGCTTCTTCAACGAAAAGTGTTCTTGTAGTGGGGTTCTCTCAATTACGCTTTTCTGGATTTTGCATTGGAAAGGGGAGATATTCCGTAATTGGTTGCAATGAGCTGAGATTAAAGATACGATCCCATTTCGAAGAGTTCATCGTATTTTTCGATTCAATGGAACATAGAAGGGGTGTGTAAGGATTTTTTAATGATGTTGCGCCTTATGTATTTTTGCTTTTTCATTTCCAAGAGCGGTAAGAAAACGTTTTTTTTTTCTTCTTTTTTTCTTCTTTCTTTTTCGAAATTTAAAAATTAAATGAATAATACTTTTTGTGTATAGTTAAGTTTAAAGAAAGATATCTGTATCCAAACCTATGCGGGTTTTTTTAGTATTTATTACAAATTTGCATTGCATTATGTTTAAATCTGTTTTCTTATTTTCATGGTGGATTTTTATGTTCTGAAAATACATTTAATTGTAATAAATCAACGCTGTTCGGAAAAAATGTAATTAAATATGAATTCAGTGTACAGAAAGGAAATATATATATATATATATATACGCATTATTTCAACAGTATAAAATAAGAGCTATATCTTTGATTGCTTTTTAAAATTTCAGAATTGAATTGAAAAAAATAAGAAATATTTGTAATCGAATTTTTAAAATATTATTTGATCTGTCTTGTAAAAGTTTCTGATCTCAACAATTATATTTTATATATATATATATATATATATATATATATATGTAACAATACATTATATTCCAGAACTTTATCAAATATTTTTTAAATTCTATGTAAAAAATCCAGGATAAAATTTTATCTTAGAATATATCACTATACTTGTATTATAAATAGAAGAGAAATTACTCGTTACCTTCATTTAAAACTTGTGAAAAAAAAGTTGATGACAATATTGACTATTTCAAGTCTTTATTTTTGAACGTTTTTTAAAAATTTTACGCTCTCCTATTAACGAACTAATGATAAAAGGATTATAAAAATTAGTCAATCTTAAAAATATAATTATTACAAAAAGAAAAAAAGTTTTAAAAATACAAACGTTTTTTTTCGTGGGCAACACTGCTTGATATATTTGGTTAACTATGTAATCAAGCAATTAACTCTGATAAAACAAAAGGATAAGTATAACCAACACATGTGGAAAGAACATCAATGAATTCCATAATTAATCATCTATATTTTCAATATTAATATGCACTAATCAGAAAAAATATTGTTCGCCATTTGAAAGACAAAAGGCTTGCTTCTATGTTATATTAAAGAACACATATGATACAATCTTATCGTGAAATATTCCCGTTCCTAATATTTTTATATCATTTATCAAAATTGAGATTATCTATCCTCTCCTCAGTAATATCCATAGATAAATAAGTGAAAGACAGCATGAAATGTGTGTTTGTGTGCTTAACAGAAATATGATTTTAGACACTGAAATAAGCACCACAACTTTCTTACACATTTTATTCATGATTATAATATTTGGGTTTAATTCCTTCTTTTATAAGTAGAATTGAATAATAAGCTATTCCAGACAATCTGATGAAAAACTGAAGGTGGCATTCAAAAGGTAGTTCACTTTCAAAATTTTAACAATACTTTTCATTCAAGGGCACTAAATTGTTATAATTTAAAAATAATAATTTGTTACATATTATCCTTATTTGCAGTAAACATTATCTAAAGCCTGTTTCAAGTAATAGTTGCAACTAATACACAAAAAATTCAAAATGTAAAGTTATATAATAAGAATGCTATACTTCACTTTTTAAGATACATGATTAGGCTGAAAAAGGTGGTCGTTTTTTTTTTATGAAAATTTTGATTTTTTTTTTGTTTAACTGTAAATAAAAGTCAGACTCTTCAAAATTCTAAAACAGTCCTCGTTTTTATTTTACTTGAAGTAAAACTCAATATATAGCGGTTTTTAATAATATGCAGTAACTAAAAACTAAATTGGAAGTAGGGACATTTAAGACCAGAAGTTAAAATTTTATTCATTTTTTAAGTATTATTTCCCTAAAATAATCTTTTGACGTCTTAATTTTAATATTCTACTTACTAAGTCACTAGTTTCTAATAATTAATTATTTCAAGCAATTCTATTTTAAGTTACTAGCAACAGCTTATCCGGCTTCCACTAATAATTGCTTCTTAACATTTTTAATTCCTGTTATCTTGCTGATGTTGAGTTTTTCCCCTACTTTTTGTTTTATTTTCAGCTATTTAACTGCTTGAAATTAAATTTCAATTTATTTTTCAAGAAAATAAGGGTAAAAGTCGATCATATCGTCCTCGTAAAATTTTTTTTATATTAAAATCAAAACACAAATATTCAAACTGCTTTAACATGTGAAGGAGAAAAAGCTGCTATAACAGCGTAGAAAACCATGAACATGATGAGAATAATCCATCCAATAATGAGAATAATTATTGACTTAAAAAATTTAATCAGTGTTTTTTCACTGTTATGCAGAACAATAAAAATAGTAAGAAGCAAATTGTTTGTATTTTGTGAAGGATTCTAAATTCGGACATTCTTCGAACTTTTCTGTACATTGCAAAAACTGTGATTTTATGTCTTTATTTTGTATGCCAAAGAAGATCAATTAATTAAATAAGACCAATACTCGTTGATTTGGCTAGATATTGATTGGAAGAGGTTTTTCAGCAGGAAGAAAGCTTTGTGCTATCTTGAAACAGCATCTCTTTCCTTCCAAGTTTGAGTTCTGTCCACAGGAAAAGAAACTTCTTAATGTTGCCACTTACGTTGGTGAAAAAATAATAGACGATACAAAAAGATATTCGACAACTTAAGAAATGTGTAAATTATGTTGCGATTGTGATGTTTCAGTTGATGGTACCTGGCAATGGGTTTCATCTCTAAACGGTTGCGTGAGTGCAGCATCTATAGACAGTGGATGAGTGTTCGAAACGTTACCTCAGTGATTGTAGAAAATGTAATTCCTAACTGATAAATCTTATAATTCACTGCAATTACCGTAAAGGATCTTTATCCAGCATGGAACTGATAGTTGAATAAAGTATTTTTAAAAGACTGGCAGATGACAGAGTGTTGCGGTACACTGACTATTATGGGGACCGAGATTCAAAAACTTTTGATGTAAAATAAGATTTATATAAAAGACTATTTACTCAAATTATAATGTATTGGATATATACAGAAAAAATTTGGAACGATCATTCGTAAGATAAAAAATACAAAAAAAAGAAACTCGGGGTGAAGGAGGAAAATTGATATACAGTTTGATAAATAAATTACAAAACTACTATGTAATCACGATTTAAAGTGATATTGGGGACATAAAATTCGGAACGCTGTAATAGCACCATTTTTTCGTTGTTGCTCCGCAAAATATGGGCAGTGCCCTATCGGACCGAAAGCTGGTATAAAATTTAGAGAACTAAGGCTTAGAATAGATTATTCCATGAAAAATCACCATGACTTCTGCAAAATATTATTAATATCCTCTATCTTATATGTATGACCTAAATTCCTTTAAAAATTGCCTGCGTGCCAAACCGCAAAATTCCAATGAATTTTTTTCAATGCAATTCTGTAGCAAATATTGCCGAAAGAATATTTGTTGAGCAACAGACAATGCATTTAGGTATTCACATTGATGTTGCGCAAATTTAATATTGGCTTTAATTGTTTAATATCCAAATTAAATTAAATGAACTATGTTCCTGGACATTAAACTGCACATGAACAAACAGCATTTGATAGTGAGTGTATTGAGGATATGAAACATCACTCACTGCCAACAGCAATAATTTAGAGATCAAAGCTTAGAGCCATAAGAAAAAAAAGAAATATCAAATCTGAGAAAGAGGAAGAAATAACTTATAAAGCTGAAAACATCTATGTTGAATTTCAAATATTAAATTTAACTAAGATATCAATATATTTTTAAATGTGCTTTTTCAAGAATGAAATTTGTATCATAATTTGTGCACGAAGAACGTACATAACCATAACAATTCATCTCAGCTGAATGAAATTTGGCACACACACTTAAAAAATCTCCCAGGTTTCACAAACCACATAGTTTGAGGCAATTACATTTAATCACATTTTGCAGTCATTTTCAGATTTAAACAGGAAATAATTTTGACGAAAAATCATTAACGTCAAATTCGAATGCTTATAAAACATTTATTTTTGAAAATAATTGTCATTGTGGGGTTTGCAACACTTCAGGGAGATTAAGAAGTGTGTATATGAAAAAAGAATTTATTATGTTCAGTGATTTTTTTTTTAATTATACTCTTTTTCTTAACTTTCAAAAGTTTTTAAAACATTCGTAAAATTTCTTTTCCGGAAATCTAGAGGTTTTATATATATATATTGGTTTCCGAACCTCGTTGGATAAATGCTGAAGAATTCAAAAGAATCTCAGTGCTACCAGCAAAAACTTCCAGAAGAAGGCTTAAAGCCATAAGAAGAAAAAAAATAACGTTATTGAGAAGAAGAAAGGAACAACAAATGAAACAGGAGTATTTTATTATTTTTTACCATTTACTTTAACAAATAAATATATTTTAAATGTGTTTTTAAGAAAGAAATTTTCACTGTAGTTTTTGCACAAAAAACATGACGTATCCAAATCCATCCATCTAAACTCATTTTATATATACTTAAGTCATCGTATTGCAACAGTTCATTTGGCAGTCATTTTCTGTTCAAAATATAAAATAATTTTGATGAAAAATCATTAACATTGACTTAGAATGCTTCTAAGATTGTCACTTTTGAAAATTATTTTTATCATGCAGTCAGTGTTACCTAAACGAGATTAAGAAGTATATCTATTAAACAAAGTCTATTATGGTTGGTATAAGTTTAATTTCTCTTAACATTGTATATTTCGCAAATATTTCATTAAAAAATCCTTTATTGGAAAAGTGGTGTATATACTTAAAATTATTAACTTTTGAACCCATTTCTATAATTTCACTCTAAAAAACTCTTCTGAATATAATTTGTTTAAAAAATATGTTTTCTAACCTAGCCAGGTGTCTTAACATTTATTAACATAGAGCAATTTCTAACCTAAGCGTACCTTAAAATTAAAATACAGACTGCTTTATTATTTCTTTTTCTTCATAACCAGAGGTTCACCCACCAATATGAAAAAAATAAGTAATATTTGAACGAAAGAATTTTATGCATATTCCATTCCAATCCAATTTGTCTTTTCACTTTACTACTTTTTTATGCCACTTCTTTTTTTTCCTCATAAATTTCGAATAAAAAAAAGAAAAGAAAAAAATTACAAATTTATTTCACTATTTTAAATTCATTTCAAGAAAATGATATAAGATTTCCTCTTGACTGCATTAGATATTCGAAACACTTTCAATATTTCTTTGGTGAAAAAAATATTTCTAAGGGAAACTGGAGTACCCAAGCATCTCGCTTTGACATTTTGCTTACTTTAAGAAAATGAAAGTTTGAAACGTGATACGTTGAGTGCAATTTCAATCAACTATAAAGGGAGAAACATGTTCCTTTAAAACACGATAAGTTTTTTAATATTTTTCAACATAACTTAAAACTGACAATCTTGATTTTAATCACTAAATAATTTCCGATTGCTTAAAAATACTTAAAAAACAACAAAACAATCGTCGTATGTAAATCCATTTTTATTACGTGTCCATATGATTAAAACAGGAACAAGATATGAAACAAAGGCATAGGATTCAAATTATTAAAAAAGCTCCAATTTTTGTTTCAAATTCATGAGATTCATTACAAAAAATTACGATTAGTGTTTATATCCTACAAAAAACTTTTCGAAAAATATTCTTAAATGTTTAGTTTTTTCCATTTTTCATAATTAATATATATATATATATATATATATATATATATAACTTGTGATTTAAAATTAAAATTTTTATTTCCATAAAATATGTATTTGAACTTAAACACAAAAAAATTCTCACAATATAGGATTTGAACTAAATCATAAATTAAGAAGAAGAAAAAATTAAATTTTGCAAACAACTTATGCAAACATTTCTAATATATTATAGTTGCGAAATATTTGAATATATAACCAAAATAATAACAACTCCACGCTTAATTCGTTTATGAAATAAATAAATAAATAAATAACGTAATTCTCATACTTTTTCCGAAGTAAGTTTATTTTTTTTAAAAAAGAATACAATAAAAATGAAGATCCAACGATTACTATTACATTAAGACATTATATTTTTGAAAACAATCCATTCTGAAAATATACGTATGTATATATATATATATATATATGTGTGTGTGTGTGTGTGTGAGTATGTGTGTATGAATGTATGTATGCATATATGGGGTGATGTAGATTAGAGCGGTCATTTTGTTTCAATTCAATAACATCAATAACTTACTGTTATGCTGTGTAACTCAATGCCCGGACACAACTTACAGTTGTCAGATACAAGGCGAGGCCCATGGTTATGGATGCCCGCTGTGTCGCTGATCTGAAATTTGTTCACTTTGTTTAAAAATTTCAT